>NC_069416.1:5122545-5152008 GCF_026875155.1 Cherax quadricarinatus
GGATAACCCCACAAGGTGGACATAGTATTTCATTTTGAGTTGCAGTACGAGAACATCACTATGAAAGCCCCCTTTGGGGCCCAGGGGTTTTAAGCTTCAAATACACAGTAAAGCTAAAGTGGAGGGAAGCAGGAAGCCAGGACAATAAACCCAAACTACAAGAAAGGGGACTAAAAGGAAGAGGAACACCAAAGGGGGTTTTCAGTGGGAAGAAAAAGGGGCGGGAAGCCAGTAAAGAATGAGGAATATGTGCAACAAAATGAAAGGAGGCTGAGGAGAGGTTTGTCCCCAAAGGGTAACGGGATGACCCCAGGGTTTACCAAAGGTCGGGAGGCAAAAACCAAGTGGCTGGGTTGGAAAAAATTTTGAAGGCAAAGGCCCCGGAGAAAAAGGAGAACTCGTAGAGCCAGAAACGAATATGCAAAATAAAAGGGAGGCCAAAGACAATATGAAAAGACATGCAGCGAAACCCAAATCGACCCGAAACTGTTGAACAGCCATCAGGAGGAAAAAAAACAGTCAAGGGCCCAGTAATCGGCAAAGGAAAGGAAAGGAGGGAGACAAAAAGGGAAAATGCCGTGAAGTTGTGAGAACCCAAGAGATTCAAAGAAGTGTTCACAGGGAGGCAGAAGGGACCCCCAGAAAGACGGAGAGGTGGGGAAACACCACCAAGTGCTGGACACAGTGCACACAAACCGAGGAAGAAGTGAAGAGTGTTCTGAGTGAACTAGATACCTCAAAGGCAAGGGGGCAGATAACATCTCCCCATGGGTATTTGAGGAGGGAGCAGAGGCGCATGTGTACCCCTAAACAACAATATTCAATACATCTATCGAAACAGGGAGATTGCCTGAGGCATGGAAGACAGCAAATGTGGTCCAATCTTTAAAAAAGGGACAGACATGAAGCATTAAACTACGGGACCAGTGTCACTGACATGTATAGTATGCAAAATCATGGAGAAGATTATCAGGAGAAGAGTGGTGGAACACCTAGAAAGGAATGATCTCATAACAGCACCAAATGGTTTCAGGGACGGGAAATCCTGTGTCACAAACCTACTGGAGTTCTATGACATGGTGACAGCAGTAAGAAAAAGGGGAGAGGGGGGGTGGATTGCATTTTCTTGGACTGCAAGAGGCGTTTGACACAGTTCCACACAAAAGGGTTGGTGCAAAAACTGGAGGCCAAGCAGGGAAACAGGGAAGGCACTACAATGGATCAGGGAATACTTGTCAGGAAGACAGCAGCGAGTCATGGTACGTGGCGAGGTGTCAGAGTGGGCACCTGTGACCAGCGGGGGGGCCCGCAGGGGTCAGTCCTAGGACCAGTGCTGTTTCTGGTATTTGTGAACGACATGACGGAAGGAATAGACTTGAGGGGTCCCTGTTTGCAGATGACGTGAAGTTTTATGAGAAGAATTCACTCGATCGAAGACCAGGCAGAACTACAAAGGGATCTGGACAGGCTGCAGACCTGGTCCAGCAATTGGCTCCTGGAGTTCAATCCCACCAAGTGCAAAGTCATGAAGATTGGGGAAGGGCAAAGAAGGCCGCAGAACGGAGTACAGTCTAGAGGGTCAGAGACTACAAACCTCACTCAAGGAAAAAGATCTTGGGGTGAGTATAACACCAGGCACATCTCCTGAAGCGCACATCAACCAAATAACTGCTGCAGCATATGGGCGCCTAGCAAACCTCAGAACAGCATTCCGACATCTTAATAAGGAATCATTCAGGACCCTGTACACCGTGTATGTTAGGCCCATATTGGAGTATGCGGCACCAGTTTGGAACCCACACCTAGCCAAGGACGTGAAGAAACTAGAGAAAGTGCAAAGGTTTGCAACAAGACTAGTCCCAGAGCTAAGAGGTATGTCTACGAGGAGAGGTTAAGGGAAATCAACCTGACGACACTGGAGGACAGGAGAGATAGGGGGGACATGATAACGACATACAAAATACTGAGAGGAATTGACAAGGTGGACAAAGACAGGATGTTCCAGAGATTGGACACAGTAACAAGGGGACACAGTTGGAAGCTGAAGACACAGATGAATCACAGGGATGTTAGGAAGTATTTCTTCAGCCACAGAGTAGTCAGTAAGTGGAATAGTTTGGGAAGCGATGTAGTGGAGGCAGGATCCATACATAGCTTTAAGCAGAGGTATGATAAAGCTCACGGCTCAGGGAGAGTGACCTAGTAGCGATCAGTGAAGAGGCGGGGCCAGGAGCTCGGACTCGACCCCCGCAACCTCAACTAGGTGAGTACAACTAGGTGAGTACACACACACACACACATCAGTGAAGAGGGGCCAGGAGCTATGTCTCGACCCCTGCAACTACAAATAGATGAGAACAAATAGGTATGTACACAAGCTGAGGAAGGCAGAGGGGAGATCACAAGGAACGACAAAGAAGTATGTAAAGAGCTAAACACAAGATTTAAGGAAGTATTTTCAGAGGAGACAGACTGGACTACAGTAAACCGGAATGGTAGGGTACACTAACAGGTTCTGGACACACTACACACAACCGAGGAGGAAGTAAAGAGGCTTCTAAGTGAACTAGATACCTCGAAGGCGGTGGGACCACACAGCATCTCTCTGTGGGTCCTGAGAGTTTGAGCAGAGGTACTATATGTGCCACTAACAACAATCTTCAGCACATCTATCGAAACAGGGCAACTACCTGAGGTGTGAAAGACAGCAAATGTAGTCCTTATCTTTACGAAATGAAACATGCAGGTAGCATTAAACTACAGACTAGTGTCATTGACATGTATCGTATGCAAAGTCATGGAGAATCTTATCAGGATGTGACGGGTGAAGAACTTAGGAAGGAATGAGCTTACACACGATAACCAGCACGGTTTCAGAAAGGGAAAATCCTGTGTCACAAACCTACTGGAATTTTACAACAATGTGACAGAAGTAAGGCAGGAGAAAGAGGGGTGGGTGTCTAAACTGTTTTCATGGCCTATAAGAAGGCTTTCGACACAGTTCCGCACAAAATATTAGTGCATAAGCTAGACGAGCAGGCAGGAATAATAGGACAGGCACTGCGATGGATGAGAGAATACCTGACAGGAAGTAGACGACAGGTGACTGTACGTGACGAGATGTCAGAGTGGGCGCCTGTGACGAGATGTCAGAGTGGGCGCCTGTGACGAGATGTCAGAGTGGGCGCCTGTGACGAGAGGTATTCCACAACGGTCAGTCCTAGGGCCGGTGCTATTTCTGTATATATGAATGACATGACGGAAGGGAAAGAATCAGAAGTGTCCCTGTTTGCAGAAGATATGAAGCGAATGAGGAGAATTCAGTTGGATTAGGATCAGGCAGGATTACAAAGGGATCTAAACAGGCTTCAAGCCTTGTTCAGCAATTGGCTCCTGGAGTTTAGCCCCACCAAGTGCAAGGTTATGAAGATTGGGGAAGGGCAAAGAAAACCGCTGTCGGAGTACAGTCTAGGGGGCCAAAGACTACAAACCTAACTCAAGGAAAAGGATCTTCAGGTGAGTATAATAGCGAGCACATCTCCTGAGTCGCACATCAGCCAAATAACTGCTGCAGCATATTGACTTCTGGCAAACCTAAGATTAGCATTCCGACTATTCAGTAGGGAATCGTTCAAGACTCTGTACACTGTTTACGTCAGGCCCA
The DNA here is from genome assembly GCF_026875155.1 of Cherax quadricarinatus. Lineage (NCBI taxonomy): Eukaryota > Metazoa > Arthropoda > Malacostraca > Decapoda > Parastacidae > Cherax > Cherax quadricarinatus. Next base: position 5,126,210 of record NC_069416.1, read on the forward strand.
TATTGGAGTATGAAGCACCAGTTTGGAACCCCACACCTAGTCAAGTGCATCAAGAAATTAGAGAAAGTTCAAAGGTTTGCAACAAGACTAGTCCCGGAGCTAAGGGGCATGTCTTATGAAGAGAGGTTAAGGGAAATCAACCTGACGACACTAGACGACAGGAGAGATAGGGGAGATATAATAACGACATAAAATTCTGTGAGGAATTGACCAGGGAGATATGGACAGGATGTTTCAGAGATGGGACACAGCAACAAAGGGTCACAATTGAAAGTTGAAGACTCAGATGAGTCACAGGTTTGTTAGGAAGTATTTCTTCAGTCACAGAGTTGCCAGGAGGTGGAATAATCTGGAGAGTGATGTAGTGCAGGCAGGATCTATATATAGCTTTAAGAAGAGGTATGATGAAGCTCATGGAGCAGGGAGAGAGAGGATTTAGTAGCAACTAGTGAAGAGACGGCGACAGGAACTATGACACGACCCCTGCAACCATAATTAGGTGAATTAGATGAATGCACCAGAATGCAAGATTCCTCTATGCTATGTCTAAAACATTTTTCTTTTCTTCTTATAACTATCAACAAAAGAATATTCCACTTAAAGCTACTAACATGTATGAAAGAGACCAGTGCAATCATCTCTTGCAGTGGGGACGCACGTCAGTGATAACCTGGGATAAAACGTGCATATCTGAGAATGTTACTAAGTCTCAACGTCGGTGCACGAGAACAAGAGACACGTGGCTGATGGAAGTATTTAACTTCTTGATGTTTTCAAGATGAGAGTCTCAGGAACTTGGTATCTAATGAACAACTTCCTGACTCATTCATAAGAGTTTCATTGCTAAAGGATTTATAAAATAAAATTGTAATATTTTTTAAGCCAGGGGAGAGGGAAGCCGATATTGATTTTATGTGTGTGGAATTGGCATTGTGTGGCAGTGTGTGGTAAGTGTGTCTGGCCCCACGCGGTCTGGCACAGCGGCACTGGCCAGGAGGTTAGTACTCCCTACGCGGGCTGTCTGGGAACAGGTCATGGTTCTCATGCTCACCGGTGCTCCCTAACTTGCGTATACGCGCCCCTCACACACTGTGTTCCTCTACCCTTAACTCTGATGTAGTGTTATACTTGTGACTCTCAGTTAATGTTGATCTAACATTGTCTCTTATTATTTTTTATATAAGGTTTTTCACAAACTTAAGATTTTTTTCCTTTGTGAACTTTTAAAATTATTTTAATTTTTTTTTGGATAAATATGAAAGTGTCGTTGTCAACAGCAGGAAATTTTGGAAGAGCCTCTCATATTTAACTGTTAGAAAAGAAATCGAAATTCCGGTTTAGTGAACTTGGAATATGTTTTTATCCCGAGTACTGAACATTATATTGTAAGTAGTAATTGGTAAGACAACGACAGTTACGTCAGCAGTGGTCGTAGTCGTAGGTGAGTACCTCCACGACCTCTCTTTGTTTACATCCATTACTCACAAGCATCGAAATTTGTTTACTTATCCTTTACTAAATATTTACTTCTATTATTTTTCTATTCATTAGAACACGTTTTTATTATATATAAATATATATAATATATATAAATATATAATAATATAATATATATATATATATATATATATATATATATATATATATATATATATATATATATATATATAATATATATATATATAGTAGGTTGGTAGACAGCACCACCCAGGGAGGTACTACTGTCCTCCCAAGTGAGTGGAAAACGAAAGCCTGTAATTGTTTTACATGATGGTAGGACTGCTGGTGTCTTTTGTCTCATAAATATACAAGATTACAGGTATGTCTTGCTACTTCTACTTACACTTAGGTCACACTACACATACATGTACACGTTTATTTATACACACTCATCTGAGTTTTCTTTGATTTTATCTTAATAGTTCTTGGTCTTATTACTTTTCCTTTTATATCCATGGGGAAGTGGAATAAGAATCTTTCCTCCGTAAGCCATGCGTGTTGTAAAAGTCAACTAAAATGCCGGGAACAATGGGCTAGTAACCCCTTTTCCTGTAATAACTAAAAAGAATAAGAAGAAGAAAATTGTCAAAGTGGGAAGTCTGAATGTGCGTGGATGTTGTGCGAATGATAATAAAGAGATGATTGTGGATGTTATGAATGACAAGAAGCTGGATGTCCTGGCTTTAAGTGAAACGAAGATGAAGGGGGTGGGTGAGTTTCAATGGAGAGGAATAAATGGGATTAGGTCATGGGTTTCAAATAGAGTTAGAGTTAAAGAAGGAGTAGCAATAATGTTGAAGGATAAGTTATGGCAGGAAAAGAGGGACTATAAATGTATTAATGCATGGATTATGTGGGGTAAAATAAAGGTTGGATGTGAAAAGTGGGTTATAGTAAGCGTTTATGCACCTGGGGATGAGAGAAATGTAGAGGAGAGAGAGAGATTTTGGGAAATCTTGAGTGAATGCGTAGGGAGTTTTGAACCAAGTGTGAGAGTAATGGTGGTTGGGGATTTCAATGCTAAAGCGGGTAAAAATGTTGTGGAGGGAGTAGTAGGTAAAGTTGGGGTGCCAGGGGTAAACGTGAATGGGGAGCCTTTAATTGAGCTATGTGTAGAAAGACGTTTGGTAATAAGTAATACATATTTTATGAAGAAGAGGATAAATAAATATACAAGGTATGATATAGCACGTAATGAAAGTAGTTTGTTAGATTATGTATTGGTGGATAAAAGGTTGATGGGTAGGCTCCAGGATGTACACGTTTATAGAGGGGTAACTGATATATCGGATCATTATTTAGTTGTAGCTACAGTTAGAGTAAGAGGTAGATGGGAAAAGAGGAAAATGGCAACAACAAGCAAGAGGGAGGTGAAAGTGTATAAACTAAGAGAGGAGGAAGTTCGCGGGAGATATAAACAACTATTGGCAGAAAGGTGGGCTGGTGCAAGTATGAGTAGTGGGGGGGGGGGTGAGGAGGGTTGAAATAGTTTTAAAAATGCAGTATTAGAATGTGGGGCAGAAGTTTGTGGTTATAGGAGGATGGCTGCAGGAGGAAAGAGGAGTGATTAGTGGAATGATGAAGTAAAGGGTGTGATAAAAGAGAAAAAGTTAGCTTACGAGAGACTTTTAAGAAGAGTAGAGTATATGGAGAGTAAAAGAAAGGTGAAGAAAGTGGTGAGAGAGTTCAAAAGGGGGCAGATGATATAGTGGGAGAGGCACTGTCAAGAAATTTTAATGAAAATAAGAAAAAAATTTGGAGTGAGTTAAACAAGTTAAGAAAGCCTAGGGAAAGTATGGATTTGTCAGTTAAAAACAGAGTAGGGGAGTTAGTCGATGGGGAAAGGGAGGTATTAGGTAGATGGCGAGAATATTTTGAGGAACTTTTAAATTTCGACGAAGAAAGGGAAGCGGTAATTTCATGCACTGGTCAGGGAGGCATACCATCTTTTAGGAGTGAAGAAGAACAGGATGAGTGTGGGGGAGGTGCGTGAGGCATTACGTAGAATGAAATGGGGTAAAGCAACTGGAACTGACGGGATCATGACAGAAATGTTAAAAGCAGGGGAGATATAGTGTTGGAGTGGTTGGTATTTTTGTTTAATAAATGTATGAAAGAGGGGAAGGTACCTAGAGATTGGCGAAGAGCATATATAGTCCCTTTATATAAAGGGAAGGGGGACAAAGGGGATTGTAAAAATTATAGAGGAATAAGTTTACTGAGTATACCAGGAAAAGTGTATGGTAGGGTTATAATTGAAAGAATTAGAGGTAAGACAGAATGTAGGATTGCGGATGAGCAAGGAGGTTTTAGAGTGGGTAGGGGATGTGTAGATCAAGTGTTTACATTGAAGCATATATGTGAACAGTATTTAGATAAAGGTAGGGAAGTTTTTATTGCATTTATGAATTTAGAAAAGGCATATGATAGAGTGGATAGGGGAGCAATGTGACAGATGTTGCAAGTATATGGAATAGGTGGTAAGTTACTAAATGCTGTAAAGAGTTTTTATGAGGATAGTGAGGCTCAGGTTAGGGTGTGTAGAAGAGAGGGAGACTACTTCCCGGTAAAAGTAGGTCTTAGACAGGGATGTGTAATGTCGCCATGGTTGTTTAATATATTTATAGATGGGGTTGTAAAAGAAGTAAATGCTAGGGTGTTCGGGAGAGGGGTGGGATTAATTTATGGGGAATCAAATACAAAATGGAAAGTGACACAGTTGCTTTTTGCTGATGATACTGTGCTTATGGGAGATTCCAAAGAAAAATTGCAAATGTTAATGTGCGAGTTTGGGAGTGTGTGTAAAGGTAGAAAGATGAAAGTGAACATAGAAAAGAGTAAGGTGATGAGGGAATCAAATGATTTAGATGAAGAAAAATTGGATATCAAATTGGGGATGAGGAGTATGGAAGAAGTGAATGTTTTCAGATACTTGGGAGTTGACGTGTATGCGGATGGATTTATGAAGAATGAGGTTAATCATAGAATTGATGAGGGAAAAAAGGTGAGTGGTGAGTTGAGGTATATGTGGAGACAAACAACGTTATCTATGGAGGCAAAGAAGGGAATGCATGAAAGTATAGTAGTACCAACACTCTTATATGGGTGTGAAGCTTGGGTTGTGAATGTTGCAGCGAGGAGGTGGCTGGAGGCAGTGGAGATGTCCTGTCTAAGGGCAATGTGTGGTGTAAATATTATGCAGAAAATTCGGAGTGTGGAAATTAGGAAAAGGTGTGGAGTTAATAAAAGTATTAGTCAGAGGGCTGAAGAGGTGTTGTTAAGATGGTTTGGTCATTCAGAGAGAATGGATCAAAGTAGAATGACATGGAGAGTGTATAAATCTGTAGGGGAAGGAAGGCGGTGTTGGAGGGGGGGTAAGGGAGGTTTTGTGGGCGAGGGGCTTGGACGTCCAGCAGGCGTGCGTGAGCGTGTTCGATAGGAGTGAATGGAGACGAATGGTATTTGGGACTTGACGATCTGTTGGAGTGTGAGCAGGGTAATATTTAGTGAAGGGATTCAGGGAAACCGGTTATTTATATATAGCCGGACTTGAGTCCTGGAAATGGGAAGTACAATGCCTGCACTTTAAAAAAGGGGTTTGGGATATTAGCAGTTTGGAGGGATATGTTGTGTATCTTTATACGTATATGCTTCTAAACTGTTGTATTCTGAGCACCTCTGCAAAAACAGTGATTATGTGTGAGTGAGGTGAAAGTGTTGAATGATGATGAAAGTATTTTCTTTTTGGGGATTTTCTTTCTTTTTGGGTCACCCTGCCTCGGTGGGAGACGGCCAACTTGTTAATATATATATATATATATATATATATATATATATATATATATATATATATATATATATATATATATATATATATATATATATATATATATATATATATATGTCGTGCCGAATAGGCAGAACTTGCGATCTTGGCTTAAATAGCAACGCTCATCTTGCCATATAGGACAAGTGAAAATTTGTGTATGCAATAATTTCGCCCAAATCATTCTGAACCTAACGAAAAAAATATATTTCACTGTGTTTGTTTAGTATTAAATTATTGTAAACAAATCTAAAATATATTTAGTTGGGTTAGGCTAAAATAAATTGCGCTTGTTATAATAAGGTTAGGTAAGTTTTCTAAGTTACTTTTGGTGCAAAATTATAAATTTTTACATTAACATTAATGAAAAAAATATATCTTTAAACGTATAAGAGAAAATTTCGGAAAGGACTTAATTTTAAACGAGTTCTTGCTAATTGACCAGTTTTACATATTCGGCACGACATATATATATATATATATATATATATATATATATATATATATATATATATATATATATTTATATATAATATATATATATATATATAAGAGAGAGAGGGTGAGAGACAGACAGACAGAGACAGGAGACAGACAGGACGAGTACGCAATAGTATTGTTGGCAACTCATCCACATATGAAGTGAGGGTACATGCCCTCATATTGATTGGTATTTTAAAATACATGACACAGAAATAAGCTGTTCCTCATAGTTTTGGCTATTTCATCTCCAAGGAAAAGTGGAAAACAACCCTCCCTATGCGAGACAAGATTGTCGTAAGAGACGACTAAAATGCCGGGAGCAAAGCGCTAGTAACCCCTTCTCGAGAATAAATTGATAAAAATAACAATACTTTTTTTATAAAATTCGGATGTTTGAATGTGTATGAATGTAGTGCAGATGATAAAACAGAGATGACTGTCAGTGTTATGAATGAAAAGAAGCTGGACGTCCTAGATCTAAGTGAAACAAAGTTTGGGTAGGGAAGTTACAGTGGGAAGAAATTATTTGCAGAAGGCCAGGTGTATGTGACAAAGTTAGACGTAGGGAAGGCGTAACAGTAATGTTCAAGAATCAGTTATGGCAGGGAAAGAGAGAATGCAAATGTATAGATTCGTGTAATTTGTGGATTAAAATAAGGGTCAAATGCGAAAAGTGGGTAATACTAAATGTTTCTGTACCTGGAAAGAGGAAAATGTAGAGGAGACAGATTTTGGGAGACGTTCAGTGTGTGTTTAGGGAGTTATGAACCAAGTGAGAGTGTCATTTTGGTAGGGGACCTAAATGCTAAAGCAAGATCAACTGTTGTTGATGGCGTAATAGGTAAGTTTGGGGTGCCAGGGGTAAATGATAATGGGGGGACTTTGAACTTTCTATAGAAAAAGGTTTGGTAATAGGCAATACACATTTTAGGCAAATGATGATAAGTAGGTATACAAGATATGGTATAAGACGTAATGACAATAGTATATTGGACTATATATTGGAGAATAAAAGGGTTGATGGGTAGGGGAGAAATATGTTTTAAGGGACAAAAGATGTATCGATATGTTAGTTGTAGCCCCTTTAGGATACAAGGAGAAGGCATTAGCAAGGAATAAATAGATAAGGTTGATATAAAAAACTAAGGGAGAATAAAGGGTAGTGGAGTAAGGAGGTTCAAGAAGTTTGGGTTGAGTAAGGATCGGAAGGGGTTGAAAAAATGTTTGTTGTAGATCAAGGGTTCAGAAAACCCGACAAGTTGATAAATTAGACCATGTGAAACTCTTTATCTTTATTGAGGAAACTTTTTCGCCCACTTTTCACAGTCCATACGAAGGAGAATTTTGTAGAACAGGATAGAATGAGGTAATTGTCCTCAACCTTGAGTCGATGTGGTCTCCATCAATCTTGAAAGTACCCAAGAGTTGCACAGTGCCTAATTCAACAACATGTCGATTCTCTAAACCTTACTCCAAACCGTCGGACACTGCAACTTCTTGGGATCTTAATACTTGGGAATTTTTTGCTTCCCCTGATTCTTGGGCACGCCACTTCCACATTGACAAATTACCCACCTATGACTGTGCACCCCTCCGCTCGGTTTATAAGCTCCTTCTCCCCCCTTAGGGCCCTATTGTATTCAAGATTGATGGACGACATCGACTCAAGGTTGAGGGACTGTTACCTCTTCTCCCCCCTGTTCTTCAAAATTCTCCTTCGTAGGACTGATAAACCCATGTGTGGCGAAGTTCCTCAATAAAGATACCCAAGAGTTGCACATGTGTCTAATTTATCAAAATAGTTTGTTGATATACGTATGAGGGTGGGTGTGGGAGGGAAGACTAGCAATTGGTGGAATGATAAGGCAAAGCCAGTGGTGAGGGAAAAAGAGTTACCATGTGACAGGCTTTTACAAAACCGAGGAGATATAAGGAGGAAGGAGTATACGGAGAGGAAAAGAGAGTTTAAGAGAGTTGTGAAGGAGTAGAGGACAAATGAGTCTCTGTCAACAAATTGTGCTGAGATTAAGATAAATTTAGGAGAGAGATTAACAAGTTGAGAAAACCTAGGAAACGAATGAACTTGATCATTTAAAGGAGACGAGAAGAGTTAGTAGATGGAAAGTTGGAAGTATCGAGAAATTGGAGAGAATAATTTGAGGAACTGTTAAAGGCTGATGAAAAGAGAGAGACAATGGTTTGATGCATTGGTCAGGGAAGTATAACAAACTTTAGTAGTGAGGAGTAGCCAGATATGAGTGTAGGGTAGGCTATGGGTAGAATGAAAGGAGCTAATTCAGTTGAGATTGATGGGATCATGATAGAAATGTAAAAGAAGGTGGGGATATAGTTTTGGAGTGGATGTTACTTTAGTTCAATAAATGAATGAAAGAGGTGAAGGTACCTAGGGAATGGAAGAGAGTGTATAGTTCCTTGTATAAAGTCAAAGAAGACATATGAGTGTCTAATAATTAAAGGGACATAAGCCTGTGGAGTATACCTGGTAAAGTGTATAGTAATTATTAAAAAAAAGTTAAGGGTACGATGGAGAGCAGAATTGTAGGTGAGCAATGATGTTTTAGAAAGGATAAGGGATGTGTGAACCAATGTCAGTATTGAAGCATTGAAAAAAGGTAGGAAGTTCTCGTTGAATTCAAGGATTTAGAAAAGACATATGACTGGGTGGACAGGGAAGTAATGTGAGAAATACTGCAAGTGAATGGAATAGGTAAGATGATGAAAGCATCTAAGATTTTTTTATGAGGATAGTGAGGTTCAGGTTAGAGTATGTGGGAGAGAGGGGGATTATTTCCCAGTAAAAGTAGGTCTTAGACAGGGATATGTGATATCACCATGGTTGTTTTATATATTTATAGGTGAGGATGTAGGGAAAGTAAATATAGGGGTTTTGAGGAGAGTTGTGGGATTAAAATATGCGGATAGTTAGACACATGTTCAACATCTGGGATAACTTTATTGTAGATGTTTCGCCATCCAGTGGCTTTATCAACACATATTCTAGGACATAACTTGAAGACTGTACAACTATATACAAAAGATGAGGTAATCAGTCCCTCAGCCTGGAGTATTGTATACCATTCATGTACAACTTGTCAGACACTGCAGCATCATGGAGTCTTGGTTCAGAGGACATCTACATATCTTTCTTCACTGCTACTGCAACTACTACCACTAACCCATCCCCTGAGTATGACTTACCTCCACTGGGGAATCTTGCCTACCAATGACTATGCTCTCGTCTGCTACCCGTCCCTATCCATTGACGCCTACATAAGCGCCAGCCTCGTTGCCTGTGCTCCAGAATCTCTAAAACTACGGTGCTCTTCACACCAACTCCAAGGCTGAGGGATTGATTACCTCCTCTGTTGTATATAGTTCTACTGTCTTCAAGTTATGTCCTAGAATCTGTATTGATTAAGCCACTGAATGGCGAATCATCTACAATAAAGATACCCAAATGTTGCAGTGTCTATCTTTGATCTTGTATACCAATTATGTACAGCATGCAGAGAGTACAAAGTGGAAGTTAACACAGTTGCTTTATACCGATGACACAGATTTTTTGAAAGCTTCTGAAAAGATGGTACTGGGACTGTAGGACGAATTTGCGGAAATATGTAAAAGAAGGAAAATGGCAGTGACCATAAAAAGGAGTAAGGTGATTTATGTAGTAAAAGATTGAATATCAGACTGGAGGAGAGAGAGCATGGAGGAAAGAGTATTTAATATTTGGTTGTGGACTTGTCAGCAGATGGTCTAGGAAAGACGAAGTAATGAGGGTAAACAAGTGAGTGATGCACTGAGGAGTCTGTGGACACAAAGAACGTTAGCCGTGGAGATAAAGAGGAAAATGTGTATAAGTGTAGTGGTACCAATAATCTTACATCGGTGTGAAGATACGAGTTTATGAATGTTGCAGCAAGGAGAGGCTGGAGGCAGTGGAAATATCGTGTCAGAGGGCAAAATGAGATGTAAATATTACGTAGAAAATTTGTAGCATACAGAGGGAAAGAAGACGCGAGATTAAGTTAAAATTATTATCCAGCGGGATTAGTTGGGGTTGTTGACAATGTCTGGACGTTGAGATGATAGAACAAAATCAAATGACTTTGGAGGAAGTGTGACTGTAGTGGAGGAAAGGCAGGGTGAGGCTCGAGTTAGGAAAGTTTTCAGGGAGATGGGTAAAGGTTTTGTGTGCTAGGGTCTAGGACATCCTCAGGCGTTTGAGGGCTTAGACAAGTACGCAGGCAAATGGTTTTTGGGACTTGGTGAGCTGCTGGAAAAAGGGTATGGTAATGTTTTGTAAAGGAATTCAAGGAAGCTGGTTAGCCGGATTTGAGTCCTAGAGGTGGTAAATGAGTGCCTGCAATCTGAAGGAGGGGTGGAGGTCGTAAATACAGTGACTGTACTCTGAAGGAGGGATGGATGTGGTAAATACAGTGACTGTACTCCGAAGGAGGGGTGGAGGTCGTAAATACAGTGGCTGAACACGGAAGGAGAGGTGGAGATGGTAAATACAGTGGCTGTACTCTGAAGCAGAGGTGGAGGTGGTAAATAAGTGCCTGTACTCTGAAGCATTGGTGGAGGCCGCGAATAAAGTGCCTGTACTCTGAAGGAAGGGAGGTGCTAATTACAATCACTGCACTCTGAAGGCTGGGTGGCGTTTGTAAATACAGTGTCTGCACTCTGAACGCTGCGTGGAGGTGGTAAATACAGTGGATGTACTCTGAAGGAGGGGTGGAGGTGGGAAATACATTGGTTGCACTCTGAAGGAGAGGTGGAGGAGTAAACATTGGCTGTACTCTGAATGAAGGGCGTAGGTGGTAAATACAGTTGATGTACTCTGAAGGAGAGGTTAAGGTGGGAAATACAATGCCTGCACTTTGAAGGAGGGGTGGAGGTTGTAAATACAGTGGTTGTAATCTGATGGAGACTTGGAGGTGGTAAATACAGTAGTTGTAGTCTGATGGAGAAGTGGAGGTGGTAAATAAGTTCCTACACTCTGAAGGAGAGGTGGAGGTGGAAAATACAGAGCCTGTACTCTGAAGGAGGGGTGGAGGTGGTAAATTCAGTGCCTGTACTCTGAAGGAGGGGTGGAGGTGGTAAATACAATGGCTGTACTCTGAAAGAGGGGTGGAGGTGCTAAATACAGTGCCTGTACTCTGAAAGAGGGTGGAGGTACTAAATACAGTGCCTGTACTCTGAAGGAGGGGTGGAGGTGGTCAATACAGTGTCTGTACTCTGAAGGAGGGGTGGAAGTGGTAAATACAGTGGCTGTACTCTGAAGGAGGGGTGGAGCTGGCAAATACAGTGGCTGTACTCTGAAGGAGGGGTGGAGGTGGTAAATGAAGTGCCTGCACTCTGAAGTAGGGGTGGAGGTGGTCAATACAGTGGCTGTACCCTAAAGAAGGGGTGGAGGTGGTCAATACAGTGGCTGTACTCTTAAGGAGGGGTGGAGGTTGTAAATGCAATGGCTGTACTCTGAAGGAGGGGTGGAGATGGTAAATACAGTGGTTGTACTCTGAAGGAGGGGTAGTGGTAAATACAGTGGCTGTACTCTGAAGTAGGGGTGGAGGTGGGTGGCTGTAAATACAGTGGCTGTACTCTGAAGAGGGGCAGGTCGTAAATACTCTGGCTGTACTCTGAAGGAGGGGTGGAGGTGGTAAATACAGTGGCTGTACTCTGAAGGAGGGGTGGAGGTGGTGAATACAGTGGCTGTACTCTGAAGGAATTTTGGAGGCTGTAAATACAGTGGCTGTACTCTGAAGGAGGGATGGAGGTGGTAAATAAAGTGGCTGTACTCTGAAGGAGGGGTGGAGGTGGTAAATACAGTGGCTGTACTCTGAAGGAGGGATGGAGGTGGTAAATAAAGTGGCTGTACTCTGAAGGAGGGGTGGAGGTGGTAAATACAGTGGCTGTACTCTGAAGGGGAGAGGTGGTAAATACAGTGGCTGTACTCTGAAGGAGGGGTGGAGGTGGTCAATACAGTTGCTGTACCCTGAATGAGCGCTGGAGGTGGTAAATACAGAGGCTGTACTTTGAAGGAGGAGTGGAGGTGGTAAATACAGTATTTTCACTCTGAAGGAGGGGTGGAGGTGATCAATTCAGTGGCTGTAGTTTGAAGGAGGAGTGGAGGTGGAAAATACAGTGACTGTATTCTGAAGGTGGGGTAGAGGTGGTAAATAAGTACCTGCACTCTGAAGGAGTGGAGGTGGTAAATACAGTTGCTTCACTCTGAAGGAGAGGTGGAGGTGGTAAATACAGTGGTTGTACTCTGAAGGAGGAGTGGATATGGTAAATACAGTGACTGTACTCTGACGCAATTTTGGAGGTTGTAAATACAGTGGCTGTACTCAGAAGGAGGGGTGGAGGTGGTAAATGAAGTGCCTGCACTCTGAAGTAGAGGTGGAGGTGGTCAATACAGTGGCTGTACTCTGAAGGAGGGGTGGAGGTGGTAAATGAAGTGCCTGCACTCTGAAGTAGAGGTGGAGGTGGTCAATACAGTGGCTGTACTCTGAAAGAGGGGTGGAGGTGGTAAATACAGTGTCTGTATTCTGAAGGAGGGGGGGAGGGTGGTAAATACAGTGCTGTACTCTGAAGGAGGGGTGGAGGTGGTAAATACAGTGACTGTACTCTGAAGGAGGGGTGGAGGTGGTAAATACAGTGGCTGTATTCTGAAGGAGGGGTGGAGGTGGTAAATACAGTGACTGTACTCGAAGGAGGGGGTGGGGGTTTGGAAAATACAGTGTCTGTATTCTGAAGGAGGGGTGGGGGTTTGGTAAATACAGTGTTGAAATTCTGAAGGAGGGGTGAGGTGGTAAATACGTGACTGTACTCTGAAGGAGGGGTGGAGGTGGTAATACAGTGGTTTGAAACCTGAAAGAGGGGTGGAGGTGGTAAATACAGGTCTGTATCTGAAGGAGGGGTGGAGGTGGTAAATACAGTGGCTGTACTCTGAAAGAGGGGTGGAGGTGGTAAATACTGTGTCTGTATTCTGAAGGAGGGGTGGAGGTGGTAAATACAGTGACTGTACTCTGAAGGAGGGGTGGAGGTGGTAAATACAGTGTCTGTATTCTGAAGGAGGGGTGGAGGTGGTAAATACAGTGGCTGTACTTGAAGGGGATGGAGGTGGTAAATAAAGTGGCTTGTACTCTGAAGGAGGGGTGGAAAGGTGGTAAATTACAGTGGCTGTACTCTGAAGGGGGAGGTGGTAAATACAGGGCTGTACTCTGAAGGAGGGGTGGAGGTGGTAAATACAGTGTCTGTATTCTGAAGGGGGTGGAGGTGGTTAAATACAGTGACTGTACTCTGAAGGAGGGGTGGAAGGTGGTAAATACAGTGGCTTTTCTTGAAGGAGGGGTTGGAGGTGGTAAATACAGTGGCTGTACTCTGAAGGAGGGGTGGAGGTGGTAAATACAGTGGCTGTACTCTGAAGAAGGGGTGCAGGTGGTAAATACAATGGCTGTACTCTGAAGGAGGGGTGAAAGTGGTAAATACAGTGGTTGTACTCTGAAGGAGGAGTGGATATGGTAAATACAGTGACTGTACTCTGACGCAATTTTGCAGGTTGTAAATACAGTGGCTGTACTCAGAAGGAGGGGTGTAGGTGGCAAATGAAGTGCCTGCACTCTGAAGTAGGGGTGGAGGTGGTCAATACAGTGGCTGTACTCTGAAAGAGGGGTGGAGGTGGTAAATACTGTGTCTGTATTCTGAAGGAGGGTGGAGGGTGGTAAAATACAGTGACTTTTACTCTGAAGGAGGGGTGGAGGGGGGGAAATACAGTGACTGTACTCTGAAGGAGGGGTGGAGATGGTAAAGGGAAGTGCCGCATTTCTGAAGTAGGGGTGGAGGTGGTCAATACATTTGGCTGTACTCTGAAAGAGGGGTGGAGGTGGTAAATACTGTGTCTGTATTCTGAAGGAGGGGTGGAGGTGGTAAATACAGTGACTGTACTCTGAAGGAGGGGTGGAGGTGGTAAATACAGTGACTGTACTCTGAAGGAGGGGTGGAGGTGGTAAATACAGTGGCTGTACTCTGAAGGAGGGATGGAGGTGTTAAATACAGTGGCTGTACTCTGAAGGAGGGGTGGAGGTGGTAAATACAGTGGCTGTACTCTGAAGGGGGAGGTGGTAAATACAGTGGCTGTACTCTGAAGGAGGGGTGGAGGTGGTAAATACAGTGTCTGTATTCTGAAGGAGGGGTGGAGGTGGTAAATACAGTGACTGTACTCTGAAGGCGGGGTGGAGGTGGTGAATACAGTGGCTGTACTCTGAAGGAATTTTGGAGGCGGTATATACAGTGGCTGTACTCTGAAGGAGGGATGGAGGTGGTAAATACAGTGGCTGTACTCTGAAGGAGGGGTGGAGGTGGTAAATACAGTGGCTGTACTCTGAAGGGGGGAGGTGGTAAATACAGTGGCTGTACTCTGAAGAAGGGGTGGAGGTGGTAAATACAGTGTCTGTATTCTGAAGGAGGGGTGGAGGCGGTAAATACAGTGACTGTACTCTGAAGGAGGGGTGGAGGTGGTAAATACAGTGTCTGTATTCTGAAAAGGAGGGGTGGAGGTGGTAATTACAGTGACTGTTACTCTAAAGGAGGGGTGGGAGGTGGTAAATACAGTGTCTGTATTCTGAAGGAGGGGTGGAGGTGGTAAATACAGTGACTGTAATCTGAAGGAGGGGTGGAGGTGGTAAATACAGTGGCTGTACTCTGAAGGAAGGGTGGAGGTGGTAAATACAGTGGCTGTACTTAAAAGGAGGGGTGGAGGTGGTAAATACAGTGACTGTACTCGGGAAGGAGGGGTGGAGGTGGTAAATACAGTGACTTTTACTCTGAAGGAGGGGTGGAGGTGGTAAATACAGTGACTGTACTCTGAAGGAGGGGTGGAGGTGGTAAATACAGTGACTGTACTCTGAAGGAGGGGTGGAGGTGGTAAATACAGTGACTGTACTCTGAAGGAGGGGTGGAGGTGGTAAATACAGTGACTGTACTCTGAAGGAGGGGTGGGGATATTTGCAGCTTGGAGACGCTTCTCAGCTGTAATATCGAGTGGCCTCTGGCAACGCGTTAATAATGCTCAGATACTAGACACAGCATAGTTAGTTCATATTCCTTGGATCAAGAACTTTTGAGCATTGTGAATGCGCTTTTTTTCAAGGGAAATCTGTGTTTAGTGTTGAAATTGTAAAGAACCCACTTATGGTACGAAATCTGAGCTTTAGAAAATCGTTGATAACACGAAATATTACTGAACACTTCTGACTACATACATTCCATAGACGACACAAAATATTGTTAATGCAACGCACTCAGGTTCATTAACAGACAGGTAGATAGGTAGCTCCAGTTCCTGGGACCATGAGCACTACTCCAGCCTCAAGGCAACCTTCTCGTAACAGCAAACTGTTTTGCACCTGAGAAAATAACCGTTTTAAATTAATCCTGTGTATGTCAAATTTATGTTGAATTATTTATTCAATTTTTTTTAGATTCTCGTGTACTCCGACCTATGATGCAACTTCAATAATTTTTTGTAGTCTGTCTCGGAAATACAATAATAATATTTGTATCGTCTTTAATTCACTCATATTAATACTAAAAAAAATTTTTTCATAGGTATTTACACTAAAATATTCAGATTTATTCCTTCACTAAATATTCAAGCAGAAATTAACAGTTAAATATTTCACACAGTTCCACTGAGTGAGAAAAGTTTTTATTTCTAACTCAAGTAATACAAGAAAATATTACGTTTAATGGCAAAGATTTTGAGCTGCCTTTTAGCACGTAGTCCTTTCAAGAAAATGGTCTTTCAAGAAGATGGTCTTTCAAGAAGATGGTCTTTCAAGAAGATGGTCTTTCAAGAAAATGGTCTTTCAAGAAGATGGTCTTTCAAGAAGATGGTCTTTCAAGAAAATGATCTTTCAAGAAGATGGTCTTTCAAGAAGATGGTCTTTCAAGAAGATGGTCTTTCAGGAAGATTGTCCTTCAAGAAGATGCTATCATAATAAGATGGTCTTCAAGAAGATGGTCTTCAAGAAGATGGTCTTCAAGAAGATGGTCTTCAAGAAGATGGTCTTCAAGAAGATGGTCTTCAAGAAGATGGTCTTCAAGAAGATGGTCTTCAAGAAGATGGTCTTCAAGAAGATGGTCTTCAAGAAGATGGTCTTCAAGAAGATGGCTTTTCAATAAAATGGTCTCTTTGTATTTATATTATGAAAATAACAGGATAATAATCAAAGGGGGATATGGATAATAGTCTAAATATGAATAAATGTATTCTGTAGCTAATAAAAATGAAAATAAGATCTTTTAATACTACCTGAATCAACTATGAAAAAGAGTAGTAAAATATACCAGTGTGAGCAATGTCAACAACGCTTAACAATTAGATTTAACGCAGATAATTTAGATAACCAACACGTCTGCAGAATAAAAATCACTTCTCCGTGCAAATTGCTATACTTTTTCTCAACATTGATGGACTTATTACCTCAACCTCCTCCTTATATTCCACCGTTATTCTATGTACTGGACAGAAGAAGCCACAAGCTGACGATAATTTTCCACAGTAAAGATTCCCAATGTTAGGCAGGGGTTTCGTTCCTCTGAGCTAGTGAATAGCTCTGTAGAGACGTAGTAAGATTATTTATACACGACGTTCCAACTCAGCAGTTGTTGTAAACGAGAGTTGTCGCTGCTCAGGAAAGACTGCGTTATTAAGGACAACTGGCAATTATAGCGACCAGGCAGTGTTGGGACCAGGGGCCGACAGGAGACGTAAAATAAATAAATTAGGTGGCCCGGTGGCCTGGTGGCTAAAGCTCCCGCTTCACACACGGAGGGCCCGGGTTCGATTCCCGGTGGGTGAAAACATTTCGACACGTTTCTTTACACCTGCTGTCCTGTTCACCTAGCAGCAAATAGGTACCTGGGTGTTAGTCGACTGGTGTGGGTCGCATCCTGGGGGACGAGATTAAGGACCCCAATGGAAATAAGTTAGACAGTCCTCGATGACGCACTGACTTTCTTGGGTTATCCTGGGTGGCTAACCCTCCGGGGTTAAAAATCCGAACGAAATCTTATCTTATCTCGATAACTATAAGACAGTTACAGTTGAGTCCTCAGGTGAGAGGTGGATCCAGACGCACGAAATAGTGAGCCTTGATCCCATGCTAACTCCCTATGGTGTACAGAATTATACCTAACTGGATGAATCTTATTAGAGCCAGCTGGTTCAGTGGTCAGTGCACTGGCCTGTGAGCTTTATGATTTACTTGCCATGGGTTCAAGACCCATACGTTTTCAGATTTGATTAGTGGATTCACAATCTGTTTGCTTACTTCCATGGACAGCTTCACCTCGTTCATAAGACTAGCACGACCCAACACCAGTTTTAGGTCGTGAGAAAAACAAAGGTTACCAGAGGACACACAGGCAGTGTCATAGAGAAACCATAGCATCCAAGTTCAAACGTAACGTCAGTGCAACTAGCCGTGAACGAGGTAATCCAACCAATCAACCCCATTAGATTATTTACCCTTGGGAGAATCAGGAGTAAAGTGTCACTACCGTCTTCCTTCACTCACCAGGTCACTAACATTAGTTCCTTCCCGGGAAGCAATGCGGCGCTGATGTTTAAGCACCACCACTAGAAGCAAAGTGGCTAATCAATCACACACACTAACAGTGATATTCTCTCACTGTTTGTGTTAAAATTGTACCGCCAGTAATATTCTGGCAACAATAATATTATTCTTCAACCTTCAGCATTAATTTCCTACGACAGTGTTATTCAGGCACCGCAAGTGTGGTTCTGATACAATTAGGGATATTCTGGCAACAACAGGGTATATTTTTTTTTTTTGCACCTTGAGTGTTATTCCGAATCCTTCAGGATTAGCCTTCATGAACCAGTGTTATTCTGGCACGCAGAGTGATATTGCGTTACTACCAATGTTATTCTGGTAGTGACGCAGAGTGAGATTCCGTCACTACCAATGTTATTCTGGTAGTGACGCAGAGTGATATTGCGTTACTACCAATGTTATTCTGGTAGTGACGCAGAGTGATATTGCGTTACTACCAATGTTATTCTGGTAGTGACGCAGAGTGATATTGCGTTACTATCAATGTTATTCTGGTAGTGACGCAGAGTGATATTCCGTCACTACCAGTGTTATTCTGGTAGTGACGCAGAGTGATATTCCGTCACTACCAGTGTTATTCTGGTAGTGACGCAGAGTGAGATTCCGTCACTACCAGTGTTATTCTGGTAGTGACGCAGAGTGAGATTCCGTCACTACCAGTGTTATTCTGGTAGTGACGCAGAGTGAGATTCCGTCACTACCAGTGTTATTCTGGTAGTGACGCAGAGTGATATTCCGTCACTACCAGTGTTATTCTGGTAGTGACGCAGAGTGAGATTCCGTCACTACCAGTGTTATTCTGGTAGTGACGCAGAGTGAGATTCCGTCACTATCAATGTTATTTTTTTTTTTATATTTTATTTAAAAAACTTTACAGCTTAACATAAAATAAAACGATATAAAATGAGTACAGTAGGATGGTCAATCCTACACAACATACACTGACAATCCTACACAACATACACTGACAATCCTACACAACATACACTGACAATCCTACACAACATACACTGACAAAATATAACAACATTGTAACTGACACAAAAGAGGTTACCCATATACACTCACAAATATTTCCATATAACATACTTAACAATAAGAAAAAAGAAAAAAGGGGGATCCGACCCCTAACCTCATTAGAAACCTTAGCAAACATAACTTACAGGTGACCACATTAACAGGGCCAAATTTAAATGAAATTATATAAACATCCATTGAAACGAAACCTTTAAAGTTTATATAGTTAACATAATATGACTGACATATGACAAAGACTCACAACCTTCACATTAGTCAATAAGAGGAATGACCTACATCATAATCTCATTAAAACAAGTACATGATCTTCCCCAACTAACAACCTATACAAGAAAATTGCCTAAAAACATACATACTCCTCACTACAATCCCTCTTTAGTCATTGAAAAATAATGAAAATCTTAATTAAGCCTGCACTTACACTTAATAAATATTAATCACCGTCTTCCACAGGATGAGCACATTATATAAAGTAAAGAGACAAAACACCATTTGTCAGGGTAATGCCTGAAGGACAACCACAATATACCAAACAAAATAAAAAAGGTGTTTATCCTAACATAAACCGCCATAACACATTTCATAAATAACAACAACTTAACACCTCAAAACGTGATACACATATCTCAAAACAAAATATTAAAAAATGGGTAAACTTGAGCCTATTTCACGATAAACCTAACAATGACATAACGTACAGATAACACTCAGTACCAGGCTCAAAATATGAAGTATGTAAACATCCATTGAAACCAAGACTTTCAGGTATATATATATATTATATATATATATATATATATTATATATATATTATATATATTATATATATATATATATATATAGGTTACATAATATTACTGTGACAAAGGTTCAATTCAAATGCAAGAATGTTTACTATAAAATATATCCATTAATCATAACTTCCACATTAGTCACATAAACGAGTGATCTACATCATAATTCCGTTAACACAAGTATATACTCTCTCCCAACTAACTCCCGATACAGGAAAATTCTCTAAAACATACATACGTTCCCCATTACAAAACTTAAATGACTCATTACAAATTTATGGAAGTCATTAGCCTTCCAGCCCTCATCAACAGGAGGAGCACGTTATATTGTGATACGAATATCGCACATGAAACATGCCCAATAAAGGCTATATACGTACATTCTACATAGACTCAAAAGCTCCTGCAAGATCTTACACCTATAATCTTAACACCATTCACACTTAATATATTAAGCAGGATATGACGACCCTGACGCACCACAGAATTCTCCATACGTTACTACATAATTACTTGATTTCATCACCTTTGCTTTCTGTACCCACTCGCATGCTACATACACTTATGCCACACATCTACACCTTCTATACCCATACACCTCACTCTCACCCCCCCTCAGGAGGCAACCCCGCTGTGTCCCCTTGACTTCCCTCTTCTCATATGTAATTCCCAAACCCCCACCCCTTACTCACTCAGCCCAAATCGCAGATTCATGAGAAGCCCTAACGTTAACATTCTATAACCTTCCGAAATATCCTTTGCCCACCTCCTCCCATACAGTTCTCTGTTACGACACATCGTACGATAAACCGTTACCGCTAGTACCCGCCTCCGCACCTCACAAACCCCCTCCCCCTCATCACCCACGATATATATATATATATATAATCCACCATTATATAATCCAAAGCACTCGTCGAACCCTCCCACATCTAGGCTTAGTGCATGCAGAACCGACACCCCTCGACCCCCCACCCTCTGTACCACCGTACTTAACCAATATCTAACACCCTCCAGTCCCTCACAGAAGTATACTGCATGAAAAGCCGTCTCATCCCCACCACAGATTCCACACCTCCCGCCCACAACTACCCTTCTGGTTCTTAGTATCTCCCCCGACGGTAGTATGCCATGCAGAAAACGATACGTTACCTCCCGCACCCTAGGCTTTAACTTCATCTTGCTAAACCTATACCAAATACTCTTCCATGCGTACATGGGGAACAATCCCTCAACTGGTACAACAATCCTCCCTGCAAGCAACCTACACAAAACCCCTATTCGAATTTTTGTGGGTTCTCTAACCAACACCAAAGCCCTCAAAACAGTTTCACATTCCCTCAACTCCACACCACCATACAACTTACCCATCCTATCATGTACTTTTATCAGATGAACCCCCCTCACTCCTTCAAGCAAAACCTCCCATTTAAGAAACACACATTTAACCCTCCTTCGCAGGTCCATCAACCCCAACCCACCCTGGCGCACAGGTAACATTACAACCTCTCTCCTCAGCCAATCGCACCTTGTACCCCACAAAAATTTAAACACCCGTCTCAGAATTCCCACAATCGCCGTCCCTGTTATTGGGAACATGGCTGCTACGTGCCAAACCTTACTATACAATAATACATTTATTACAATCACTCTTTGCACGAGAGTCAGATGATGAGGTCGCAATGCACCCAGACGCCACAGGATCCTTTCCATCAACCTATTTGAGTTTTCCTCTCGAGTAGCATCCAAGTCATCCTTGTAGATGATAACACAAATTTTTAAAGACACAGTTTGTTTCCTCACAACGTTACATCTCCCCCCACCTCCCAATCACCCAACCCCATGACCATTGACATCTTACTATTTACCTGCATCCCTGTTGCACTTCCAAACAATTGCACATCTTCCAAAACCCCCAACGCCATCCCTTCCCGAACCAGGGCTGTTGTATCGTCCACATATCCTCTTATTCCAGGCCACACTTTCCCTACCTCCCCCACACTCCCACTCATGTTACATACACAACATTCAACCATTCTATAGAAGGGGTCCCGAATGCACGCAAACAATATTTTTGACATGGTACACCCCTGCCTAAGTCCCCTACTCATTACAATCTCCTCCCCCAAGCATCAATTAATCTGTACCCTCATCTTAGCTCCTTTGTACAACGTGGTTACCCCATTAACTATTTCTTCCCCATAACCCTGCCTCCCAAGTATAGCTCCCAATGCTCCCCTTTCCACTCTGTCATAGGCCCCCTGCCAGTCTAAAGCCAACAACGCTGCCCCCCCCCTCCCTCCCCCTTTTGACTCCACAAAACTTCTCAATATTCCATGACCTTCAATCATAGACCTTCCAGGCAATCAATACTTCGTTTTCAAAACCACTCTCCATACCACACATTTAAACCGATTACCCAAGACTTTAGCAAACAACTTATAATCTGCACATAACAGCGATATGGTACGGTACTCCTTGAGGTTGTGCTGCCCCTTACCCATCAGGACCAACACGACAACTGCTGTTGCTTGCTTGTCCCCCTTCTCCTTCATCTGATTTAATAACCTAACCATGAAACCCCTTATCACCTCCCAATGTTGTAGATAAAATTCAGCCAGGAGACCGTCTATTCCCGGTGCTTTGCCCTTCCTCATTCCCCTTAAAGCCAACTCTATTTCCTTTTGCGTTATTACCCCTCCTAAAGCCTTCCTATCACTATTCCCTAAATTACACGTCACATACTCTCACACCTTCTCTAAAGCCACATTCCTCACCCTCCCACTTGCCCAATACCTTTCATACCATTTATCCGCATACGCACACATTCCTTTCATAGCCCGAATCTCCTGACCTACCCTATAACCTCCCGCCATCTCATGTACCTTTAACCTCGGAATAGCTGTAACCTGCTGTCTTTGTTTTTGACATTGCAATACACACGCCGGTGGCTTGTCTCCCCAAAGCACCTCCTCAACCCCTGCCTGCACCCTTACTGCTTGAAACCTCTCATTTTGTAACTCCCTCAGTTTCCCCTTGACCTCGACAATTTCATCCATAGGATAGTTGCCCCCACAGCCCCCTGCCCATAACAACCCCGTAACCTGTCCTCTAAATATTTTGAAAGTCCATATTTTAAATTATTTATATGTTTACCCTCCCTCACATAATATTTCCTAATCCTTTCCTTGGCTACACAATCCCACCATTTCACGACATCGTCCACCCTCTATGCATCCTCGCTAAGCTCCTTCCATAGAACAGAAAATCCCTCCAACCCCTCATCACTCAATACACTTATATTTAATTTCCAGTAACTCCTGTATATTTCCACAAGCGCCTCCCACCCAACCTCCACCAACACTGCTCTATAATCCGACCATGCTACTTCAACAGTTTTGAAAGATCGCACTACAACCCCATGAGAAAGATACACTCTAACTTCGCTGCATACCCACTCCTAACAAACGTATGCTCGGTCTCCCACACCCCCCCTCAAACGCATCCGGTAACCGAATATCCCTCATTAAATCTCTGAGGGTCACCGACACAAAGCCTGCCCCTTCTGTTCCACGTCGGCCCTCCTAATAACGCAGTTCCAATCACCTCCTACTATTGCCACCTCCAGTAATGCATGGAAGAAAAACACAAGGTCCTCACACACAAACTCCTGCTTCACCTGTAGGTTATTCTCTGCAGGCGCATACACGCTTAAGGCCACATGTTTGCCCATCCACCAACCATCCATGCACAACACCCTTTCCCCTCCCCCCTCACTCCTCTGCAAAACAAACGGGCTCGCCTCCCTAATTAGTATACCCACCCCACCTTTCAAACGGGCAGATGGCAGGGTTACCACCCAAAACCCTGCACTCCAACACCCTACCCTCCTTAAAATTATGCTCCTGAAGGAACACAACATCCACTCTAGATTTATTCAGAAACATTCTAAACCATTCTCTCTTTACACTTTTACACAAACCATTAACATTTACTGTCATACACCGGGGGCCCTATTAAAAGTTTCCACCCCTGCCTCCTCTCTTCACTTTTTCCGGTGGGGGCACCAGAACTTATGGTTCCACTTGTCACCTTCACACTTCCCTCTCCCCCCCCCTCTTTCGGTGCCTCCTGTCGTGGCCACCACTACCTTCACCTTCAGCCCATTTTTGCTTCCCAGGCTGCTGCGCTGGCGTTTAGGACATCATCCAAATCCGACGCAGCGGCCCTTTCCCTTTGTGACAATCGCCCCTCCTCCATAGCTTGGTCTGGGGGATGCCTCACAATGTACCCAACCTCCACTGTACACGTTTCACTGATCCAGGTGACACCCCAGTCACGCTGTCACTCCGTCGTCCATATAGTTCTCCTGTCGTTGATTCACCGCAGCCGTTAACTCTTCATCTACCACCTTTCCCAGGTGCGGCCTCCCTCCTCAGGCGGTGGCCTGAAAAGGACTTCAGCACCTCAGCTAATTCCTCCTCAATTTCCACCACTTCCTCCTGTACTTTCTGCTCGTCCTATTCCTCTGGAAGTGTCTTGGGCCAGGTAACTGGTCAAGGGCCTCACCCTCCCCCCAGCCTTATGCGCCTCATCCACTATCTCCGCTCCTTTGACGACCACGCCTCCTTCACGTCGTTGATCCCACCTGCCCCCTCCGTTGTAGAGGCGGATGCCTCCGCCTCGGGGCCAGGAGCTCGTTGCCCTTCCCACAGGGCCGCCGGTATGTGATCATATTCCCCACATAGTCGGCATGTTATGTCTTTGCCCGGCATACGAAACCATGATCTGTGCTGGAATTCCTGTAGGTACACGTAGGACGGTATGGGGTGCCGTAATGTCATTTTTAGGTAAAAAGTGCCTTCCGGCAGACCTGCATAGGCACCCGTCACCCACGTACCATGCTGGGCTGAATGAACAGTCCCATATTCCTCAAAAACCCTTCTGATGTCTGTCTCATCCGCCTCAAAGGGGACATTACGCAGTTTGATCCATGTATAATGCCTGGATACATCGACCATCCTCACACGAACAGCTGGTGTTGCATCAAGACTTACGTCCTGAAAACGGTTGACCAACAATTCATAGACCGTTGCTGAGAGCAGTTTCACAAAAATTCGACGTGCTCCGTTTAAGGCTACCCCGTACAACTCTCCATCCTGAATGCCATACGTCTCTCTGATGATTTTAGGTAGTAATACTTGGGCTGAAATTGGCGTTATTGCCCCTCGGAGAAGCTCAACGCCAAAAATGTTTGATACTGCCCTTTTATGACTAAAACGCCATGTTGACTGATGGTAGCTCTCCTGGTTTTGACGACAGAGGCGCGGGCAAGCACCACCTCACATCATGCAGTCAGGTAATGAGGAGCGTTTGCGGGAAGAGGTCCACACGGCCAAGAAGCGATGAGGACAGTGAGCGAAAGATTTATTCGTTTTGAAGGGAAACCAGAGTAGTGTTATTCTGGTATGACGCAGAGTGATATTCCGTCACTCCCAGTGTTATTCTGGGAGTGAGCGAGTGATATTCCGTCTTTCCAGTGTTTATTTTGGTAGTGACGCAGCGGGGAATTCCGTCCTACCAATGTTATTCTGGTAGTGACGCGAGTGTATTTCCGTCACTACCAGTGTTTTCTGGCACACCAAGTCTTCTTATGGCAAACCCAGTGATTATTTTTGCACACCTGTGTTATGGGAAACAACACAGTATTTTTTTTTACCTCAATGTTATTCTTTCACCTCAGTGTTATTCTTTACACCAAAAGGTATGTTCTTTCACCACCAGTGTTATATAGTACCATCAGTGTTATTTTTGACTAAAAAGTTTATTCCCGCACCCAATCTTTTCTTGGGACCCACCAGTTGTTATTTTGCACCCCTGTGGTTTTTTGCAACATACACCAGTGATATTTTTATCCATGTTATTCTTGCCCCACCCGTAATTTTTGCACCACGTGTATTTTTCATAGTTCACCACCAGTGTTATTTGACCAAGTGTGTGATGCACCCAGTTTCAAAGAACGATATAGATTAATTCGTTGGCACCCAACCGAGGTTTAACCTTAATCCAAGAATTATTGGAAACTAATAACCAACTATATTATTTTATCTGCACAAGGACAAACAAAGCTTTCCTTGCCCAAAAAGTGGAATTTTCCTTGCTCGGACATTGGAACAGAAACCTTAACATCTTGTTAAACTGTAAGAAGCCGTGGGATATCTTTTTCGACCCAAGGGAATGTCTCAAAAGTAAATATTATCTCAATATGAATAAATCACTGAGAAATGAAGGTTTAAACGTTAATCTAAAAACAGATATGTTACGGAAAAATTTTCCTTAATAATCACACAAAAAAAAACAAAAATTTCCATTTCATAAAAATTTTATTTTTTTAAACTTAAAACCTGAAAAAACTAAAATTTTAACAAAAAGCCTAAAAAAAAAACTTAATTTTTTGAACAGATTTAAAAAATATAAAAACAAAAAAAT
>NC_069416.1:5152508-5176688 GCF_026875155.1 Cherax quadricarinatus
CCACGTGAAAAAACCAAATGTGTTCCTTCCACTGTGAAGAACACTTAAATATGGTTTTTTTCCCTGTGAAGAACCTTAATATGGTTTTTCCTTCCACTGGAAAAACACTTAAATGGTGTTCCTTTCCACTTGAAGAACACAAATAGGGTGCCCTCCACTGTAAGAACACTTAGTTGGGTGTTCCCCCACGTGAAAAACACTTAGTATGGGTTCCCTCCACTGTAAAACACTTATGGGTTCCCTCCACTGTGAAAAACACTTATAGGTTTTCCCCCACTGTGAAAAAACACTTAGATGGTGTTTCCCTCCACTGTGAAGAACACTTAGTATGGTTTTTCCTCCCTGTGAAGAACAGATGGTGTTCCTCCACTTTAAGAACCTTATATGGTTTTCCCTCCACTTGAAGAAACTAGTATTTTTTTCCCCCTCCACTTAAGAACATTTAGTATGGTGTTCCCCCACGTAAAAAACACTTATTTTTTCCCCCTCCACTGGAAAACATTTAGTATATTTTTCCCTCCACTGTAAAGAACACTTATATGTGTTCCCCCACTTGGAAGAACCTTTAGTATGATGTTCCCTCCACGTGAAAAAACCTTAGAAAAGGTTTCCCCTCCACGTAAAAAATTTAGTATGGTTTCCCTCCACTGTGAAAAACCTTAATGGTGTTCCCTCCACTGTAAAAACATTAGTATGGTGTTCCCCCTCCACGTGAAGAACATTTATATATGTCCCTCCACGGAAGAGCACTTATATTTTGGGCTCCCTAAACTGTAAAAATACACTTATAGGGGTCCCTCCATCACGGGAAAGGGAATTTAATTTTGGTGTTTCCCTCCATCACTATAAAGGACTCAGTAGGTGTTCCTTCCACACGGAAGGACACTTAATTTCCCTCTACACTGTAAAGGACATTTTAGTATTGCTCCCTTCCATCACAAAGAAAACCTTAGTAGGTGCTCCTTCCTCACTATAAAGAACATTTAGTAGGGGTTTTTTCCCCCTTCCAAATAAGAAAAAACTATAGGTTTACCTCCATCACTATGAAGAACACTTGAAGGGGTGTTATTTTCCACACTATGAAGAACACTTATTTGGGTGTTTTTCCCCCAAAAAACCACCCCAAAAATAAAACCCTTATTTTATTGTTCCCCCATCACTATGAAAACACTAGTATGGGTTTTACCTCCATCACTAGAAAAACACTTATATGGTTTTTACCTCCATCCTATGAAGAACCTTAGTAAGGTTTTACCTCCTCACTATGAAAACACTTAGAAATGGTGTTCCCTCCATCACTATGAAGAACATTTTAGTAGTGTTACCTCCACACTATAAGAACATTAGTAGGTGTTACCTCCTCACAAGAAGAACTTTTTAGTATGGTTTACCCCATCACTAAAAAGAACACTTAGTATGGTGTTCCCTCCATCACATGAAAACCTAGATGGTTTCCCCCCCATCACTATGAAAACCTTACTAGGGTGTTCCCCTCCACCTATGAAGAACACTATATGGTGTTCCCCCTCCTCACTAGAGAACACTTAGTAGGTGTTCCCTCCCTCTGTTAAGCTGGTATATTACTTTTACATTAGTTTGTCCTCCAGTGCATCTAAGACCATGTCATAGTGGTCCATACTGGGACGGGGCAGGAGCGACCTGCTGTCAACCCACTTTGCACTCAGGTTTATTCGAGGATATCTAAGGGGGCAGCATCTTACTTCTTAAAACCCCTTTTAAAAGATTTATAGTTGGACATAGTGCTATGATCTGAAATTTCCCGAATTTATTTTCTACCACCTTTTTGGGGGGTGGGGCTTGTCTTTTTTTTCAAAAACGGGATACTCCTTGTTCAGCTTCACTCCATAGAAGCTAAGGGCTTGTGAAAGGGCTTCTTGGCATTCTTGGTGAACGTAAAATTTTTCCCCGACCTGGGGAAAAATGCACGGACAAGGGTAAATTTTGTTTTTTCAAAGTCTTAGGGTGTTAGAAAACATCAAATTTTTTTGGGTAACCAGATTTGAGATTCTTTCAAAATTTTTTGATTTAGGTTGTGGACCAGTCGGGTTAGCACACACAAAACGCTGATGATTTGGGGCTTCTATCTCTCCACGTCTTTGCTCCCATCATATAACCCCATCTCCAAACAGGGGTCCAATACTGATTTTTGTTGCTCCCCTAGATTTGGCATAAAAAAAAGAAAAATTTTTTTTGTTTTTTTAATTTTCAGTTTCATGATGGTTTTTTTAATTCTTTCCTTTTTTTGTCTTCCTTTTTATATTCCTTTTAACTTTCATTCTGCATTTTTGAGTCCTCCCAAAAAAATTTTTTTAATATACTGGCTTTTTCAGCGGGGGCTTTTTGATTCTGTTTTTTTATATTTTTAATTAAAATCTTCAAACAGAATTTTTTACCTAATATTTGAAATTCAGCATTTCATTCTCCTTATTTTGAAATTAAGATATTAGAACTCATTTGTGAAGAACACAAACTTTTTTTTGAGACATTTGGCTAATTCTCAATGTTTCTGAACTTAATTTTCCAACTTTTTTCCTTATTGGGTGAGGTGGTTGGGGGTGTGACCTTCCACCAGTGTGACGTCATGGTCGTTTTTAACGTTATACAACATCATGAACATAAAGGGAATCCTCACCTTTTACGCGTCGAAGGCTGAAACTTCGAAATTTTAACAAATGACGTAAAAATAAAACTTCACCCTTTGCTGCCTCTCGAACCCTTAAAAATTCATTTTTTTTTTTCCAAGCACAATTTTTTTTTATTCCTTTTGGCCACGACACAACTGCACCTGCACCTTTTCACACATTTCAACAGGGTTAAATCAAGGGAAAAATTTTTTCAAACGAAAAGTAAGAACACCCCCTACAAAAACCAGGTCCAAAACAAAAAAATAACAAATAACAAATAACCGGCAAAAATAGGAGAGAGAGACGGTTATAACATGTTTCAGTCCGATTGGGAAAACCCTTTTAAATTCCAAGCGGGCAGAAAAATACGTAAACTTTTTTTAAAAAAGGATTATTTGTAATTGTATCAAACAAGGTACGGTTCCTACTTGTTCTTTATTTAACCAAAAATATGAATTCGTTTTAGTACTTCCATACCCCATCGTTTTTTTTTCTTCATTTTTATGATTCTTTTAAATTTACGATTTTTTTTTATTTCTCCACAAAGACAGTGGCCCGGGAAACGAAAGGGGTTATTTTGAGGACTTTCTGTACTTTTAAATATGAATGAACGATGTTTTTGTGCTTTTTGATATCCCTGTGTCCACTGAGGCCTTCTGAAAATCGCTTAGAAGGATTTTTTTCCTAGCTCTGTGTTTTGTTCAGATAACCTAGGGTTCTTTGTTGAAATGTAGCTCTGGTTGGCGGATTTTTTTCTTCTACTTCAAAAATTTTTATATGGGTTTGAAAGGTCTTACCTCCGGGTTTTGAACAAATTGACTGGGGTTGTTATTGCTTTATCTTACAAGGAGTTTTGTAGCATCCACATGTCTTTTTGTGACTTTGCAGGAATTTTTGTTTGATAAACCCTTTCTGTTCAGAGCTTTGCCTTGATATATTACTTTTTTTGTTTTATGGCATCCGTAGGGGGACATGGGAAATTTCACCATACCATTTAAAAAAATTTTTTTTGGTTTGAGGGCATCTGTCGTCCATTTTATATAGGGGTTTGAGCAAGATTTCGGTGTTTTGGGCAACGGTTTGGGAAGTTTTTTACACAACGAATCTAATTTAAAAGGAATTTAGATTGTCGTGTTAACTTCGACCTGTGAATTCAGTATTTGTTTAATGACATATTTTGCTTCACAATGTACCAGGTTTCATAAAATTCCCTCAATCATTGTACCTCGTAAAAAAAACCCAAATTGTCCCCCTAAGTATTTGGGGCGTGAGGGAAAAAGTTTCGTTTTATTTTACTACAAGCAATTTTTAAATTTATAATTTTTTTGTAAAAATTCCCTAGTGCAATAAAAAAAAAATTCAGAAAAGTGTAAATTTTTAATGTTTCCCATACTAAAAAATTTTTAAATTTCTAAGCCTTTTGGGCTACCCTTTTTTGTTTAAAATATTTTTGGGAAATTTTATATTTATCATTAAAGCGTTTATACATGTTTTTGTTTGTTTACTCGGATTGTGGGATCCCTTTTCTGTTTCCATTTCATTGTGTTCCATGTGTATTGTTTTTTTCCCGGTCATTTGCTGTTCCATGTGTCATTTTTGTTCCATTTTCAAGCCCGTTCCATTGTCATTGTTCCATGTGTCATTGCTGTTCCAGTTCATTGCTGTTCCAGTTCTTGCTGTTCCCTGTGTCATTCGTTCCATGTGCATTGTCCCATTGTCATTGCTGTTCCATGTGTCATTGTGTTCCATGTGTCATTGCTTTCCGTGTTCATTTGCTGTTCCCTGTGTCATTGTTCCCCTGTTTTTTTCATTGGGATTCCCTGGTTTGCGTTCCATGCGTCTTGTCCCATGTGTCATTTTTTTCCCGTGCCATTGCTGTTCCATTTCATTTTCTGTTTTTCCCTGTGTCATTTTTTCCCGTGTCATTTCTGGTTTCCCTTTTGGGCCCTTGCTGTTCCATGTGTCATTGTTTGGTTTCCCCGTGCCTTTTTCTGTTCCATGGGGCATTTCCCGTTTCCCGTGCATTGTTCCATGTGGGCCCTTGGGCCCTTCCCTGGGTCATTGTTCCATGGGGTCATTTTTTGTTCCATGTGTCATTTTGTTCCCTGTGCCAGTGCTTTTTTCCCCTGGTCATTGGTATTCCATGTGTCCCTTGTTGTTCCATGTGTCCATTTTCTGTTTTCCCGTGGTTAATTTTTTGTTCCTGTGGCATGTTTTTTTCCATGTGCCATTTCTGTTCCATGGTCATTGTTTTTCCCATGTGTCATTGTTTTCCCTGGCCATTGCTGTTCCCTGTGTCCCTTGTCCATGTGCCAAATTTCTGCTCCATGTGTCAAATTTTTTCCATGTTCTTTTTGCTGTTTTTCCCTGTGTCATTGCTGCCCCATGGGGGCAAAGGGCCCCTGTGTCCCTTGCTGCTTTCCCTGTGTCATTTTTCCATGTGCCATTGCTTTTTCCATGTGTCCCTTTTTCCCCCTTGCCACTGCGTTTCCCTGAGTCATTTTTCCATGTGCCCAAATTTCTGTTTCCCCCCAAGCGTCATTGCCCGCTCCATTTTCATTGATCCATTTCATTGCTGTTTTCCCTGTGTCAATTTTTCCATGTGCCATTGCTGTTCCAGTTCCCCTTTTTCCAAGTGCCATTCGTTCCAAAGTTCCCTTGCTTTTTTCCCTTGTTTATTGTTCTATTCTATTGCTGTTTTCCCTGTGTCCCCCTTTTTTTCCATGTGTCATTTTCTTTCCATGTGTCATTTTCCTTTTGTCATTTTTTCCAAGTGTCATTGCTGTTCCCCCTGGGGTCATTGGGTGGGGTCCATGGGGTTAAATTTTCCCTGTGACAATTTCTGAACTTGTAGTTTCCAAATTTTTCCCCTGGGAATTATTGTTAACATGTTTTTTTTATTATCACAAATGGGGGCCCATTTCCCCCCACCCAAAGGGAGGGGGGGACAGAAAAAAAAAACTTTCATCAACATTCCCCTCCATCACTGTCTTGGCCAAAGGGTGCTTTACACTCGTTTTTAAATTTTTCAAAAATTAACCCCCCCTCCTTCAGATGCAGGGACCCGTTTCTTTTCCCCTCTCCAGGGCTCCAAGCCGGCCCCTTCCCCTTTTCCCTGAACCCCTTCATAAATGTCTTTTGGCCTTTAAACAAACCCAAAAGCACGTCCCAAATATTAAAAAAAACCATTTGTCTCCATTTACCTTTCCCATCAAACACGCTCACGCATGCCTGCTGGAAAGTCCAAGCCCTCGCACACAAAACCTCCTTAACCCCCTCTCTCCAACCTTTCCTAGGCCGCCCCCTACCCCGCCTTCCTTCCACTACGACTGATACACTCTTGAAGTCATTCTGTTTCTCTCCATTCCTCTCTACATGTCCGAACCACCTCAACAACCCTTCCTCAGCCCCCCTGGACAACAGTTTTGGTAATCCCGCACCTCCTCCTTAACTTCCAAACTACGAATTCTCTGCATTTATTCACACCACACATTGCCCTCAGACATGAAAACTCCACTGCCCCCTAGCCTTCTCCTCGCTGCAACATCATCACCCTTTGCTTCACACCCATATAAGAGCGTTGGTAAAAACTATACTCTCATACATTCCCCTTTTTGCCTCCAAGGACAAGTTCTTTGTCTCCACAGACTCCAAAGTGCACCGCTCACTCATTTCCCCTCATCAATTCTATGATTCACCTCATCTTTCATAGACCCATCCGCTGACACGTCCACTCCCAAATATCTGAATACATTCGCCTCCTCCATACTCTCCCCCTCCAATCTGATATTCAATCTTTCATCGCCTAATCTTTTTATCCCAAAACCCTTTTACTCTTTTCTGTATTCACCTTTAATTTTCTTCTTTTGCACACCCTACCAAATTCATCACCAATCTCTGCAACTTCTCTTCAGAATCTCCCAAGGCACAGTGTCATCAGCAAGAGCAGCTGTGACAACTCCCACTTTGTGTGTGATTCTTTATTTTTTAACTCCACGCCTCTTTCCAAGACCCCCGCATTTTACTTCTCTTACAACCCCATCTATAAATATATTAAACAACCACGGTGACAAACACACATCCTTGTCTAAGGCCTACTTTTACTGGGAAATAATTTCCCTCTTCCTACGTACTCTAACTTGAGCCTCACTATCCTCGTAAAAACTCTTCAAAGCTTTCGGTAACCTACCTCCTACACCATACACTTGCAACATCTGCCCATTGCCCCCCTATCCACCCGTCATATGCCTTTTCCAAATGCA
The DNA here is from genome assembly GCF_026875155.1 of Cherax quadricarinatus. NCBI lineage: Eukaryota > Metazoa > Arthropoda > Malacostraca > Decapoda > Parastacidae > Cherax > Cherax quadricarinatus. The sequence goes on from NC_069416.1 coordinate 5,159,416, forward strand.
TAAATACCACAAAAACATCTTTAGCCTTATCTAAATGCTGTTCACTTATATGTTTCACTGTAAACACCTGGTTTCCACACACCCCCTACCTTTCCTAAAGCCTCCTTGTTCATCTGCTATCCTATTCTCCGTCTTACTCTTAATTCTTTCAATAATAACTCTACATACACTTTACAGGTATACTCAGCAGACTTATCCCCCTATAATTTTTTCACTCTTTTTTTCCCCTTTGCCTTTATACAAAGGAACTATGCATGCTCTCTGCCAATCCCTAGGTTTCCTTACCCCCTTCCATACATTTATTAAATAATTGCAACAAACCCCTCTATTACAAACCCAGGATTCCAAATGGCCTGTTACCCGGGTGTAATGGGAGCAAATAAACACAGTAGAAAAAGTTTAGACTTATATTATCCTTTACCAATTTAGAACAGCAATATGTACACTATGTACAGTGATAAGTATAGTGCACTCCACGGTAAGCAAAGCAGAAATAGAAGCCACAAGATAGCAGACCGTGCTTCAACCAGCTCTAGAATGGGAATGACAAGGGCAGACAGGAGAGCGGTACCCACATAACCTCTGGCGATTGCCAAAAACCATCTTCTTATTGGCTAGAACCTGGTCACTAGTTGAACGACGGGGCCCCATCATCAACTCTTAGCAACCTGGTTCGCTGGTTGGGGGAGATAGCCTGTAAATGAGGGTGTGTACATGCGCCGAATAAAGGTTACGTACTCTTTGCATGCCACACACTCCAAAACTATATCCCCACCTGCTTTTAACATTTCTATCTTTATCCCATCAATCCCGGCTGCCTTACCCCCTTTCATTTTACCTACTGCCTCACGAACTTCCCCCACACTCACAACTGGCTCTTCCTCACTCCTTCAAGATGTTATTCCTCCTTGTCCTATACACGAAAACACAGCTTCCCTATCTTCATCAACATTTAACAATTCCTCAAAATATTCCCTCCATCTTCCCAATACCTCTAAACCTTCTCCATTTAATAACTCTCCTCCTATTTTTAACTGACAAATCCCTTTGTTCTCTAGGCTTTCTTAACTTGTTAATCTCACTCCAAAAATTTTTCTTATTTTCAACAAAATTTGTTGATAACATCTCACCCACTCTTCATTTGCCTCTTTTTTACATTGCTTCACCACTCTCTTAACCTCTCTCTTTTTCTCCATATACTCTTCCCTCCTTGCATCACTTCTACTTTTTAAAAAAATTCTCATATGCTAACTTTTTCTCCCTTACTACTCTCTTTAACATCATCATTCCACCAATCGCTCCTCTTCCCTCCTGCCCCCCTTTTCCTGTAACCCCAAACTTCTGCTGAACACTCTAACACTTCATTTTTAAAACCCACCCCATACCTCTTCGACCCCTTTGGGTATGCTCTCATTAGCCCATCTATCCTCCAATAGCTGTTTATATCTTACCCTAAAATGCCTCCCCTTTTAGTTTTTAAACCTTCACCTCTCTCTTCCCTGATGCTTCTATTCTCCTTGTATCCCATCTACCTTTTACTTCAGTGTAGCTACAACTAGAAAGTGATTGATATATCTGTGGCCCCTCTATAAACATGTACATCCTGAAGTCTACTCAACAGTTTTTTTATCTACCAATACATAATCCAACAAATACTGTGTTTCGCCCTGCATATATCTTGTATACTTTTTATCGTCTTTTTCTTAAAATATGATTACCCATAACTAAACCCCTTTTTCAAAGTTCAATCAAAAGGGGTCCCCTTTTCATTTACACTGGCACCCCAAAATTAACCCACCACACCCCCTCTAAAAGTTTCTCCTCTTTAGCATTAGGTCCCCTACCCCCAAATTACTCTGCACTTTGGTTCAAAGGCTCCTATACATCTCCAAAAACTCTCTCTTCCTCTGCATTCCCCTTCTCTCTCCTCTCCCCTCTCTTCTCTCTCCTCTTCTCTCTTCTTCTATATATATTATATTATATATTAATATATATATATATATATATATTATTAAATATATATATATATATATATTATATATATATTATATATAAATATATATATATTATATATTTTATATATATATTATAAAAAAATAAAGAAGGAAAACTGCAAAAGGCCTATGACCCATGGCCCCAAGCGGGCCTGCCACCCCGGGCCCAGAACAAATGACCCCCTGTCAGGGCACTTCCATTTAAGGAAAGGGCACGGGACCTGACCTGGTAGCCCAAGCTAGTCAGGTCCCAGTCCTCCCCCACCCCCTATGTATTTATCTAACCCATTTTTAAAAATCACGTTTTTGCCTCAGTAAAAAGTACCGGGGGGTTTGTTCCACTATTCGCAACTCTATTACCAAACCATTCTTTCCTTATCCTTCCTGAATCTGAAAATTTTCCAGCTGGAGTCGGAATCGCGGGACAACTAAAAACCCAAAAAGGGTCGAAAGCCCAAAGATTTTTTTCTTCTGCCAAATCAAAGTCGAGAACAACATCCGTATTTGCCCCTACTTAAACAAGGGGCCTAAAAACAGATGACAGCAAGGAAATTAGTGAGCTACTCAAGTCCCCCAAATGATCAGTTTTTAGCAAGCCGCTAACCAGACTGAGAGAGAAGACAAAAAAATTTTTTTATGAGAGGCCACAGAATTTAGTTAACACAAGCCTATCTGATATTATCCTGACACCAAATGACTTCGAACAGACGATAAATGACATGCCCATGCACTCTACCCCAGGGCCAGACTCATGGAACTCCGTGTTCATCAAGAACTGCAAGAAACCCCCTATCACGAGCTTTCACCATCCTATGGGGAGGGAGCATGGACACGGGGGTCGTCCCACAGTTACTAAAAACAACAGACATAGCCCCACTCCACAAAGGGGGCAGTAAAGCAACAGCAAAGAACTACAGACCAATAGCACTAACATCCCATATCAAAAAAATCTTTGAAAGGGTCCTAAGAAGCAAGATCGCCACCCATCTAGATACCCATCAATTACACAACCCAGGGAAACATGGGTTTACAGCAGGTCGCTCCTGTCTGTCCCAACTACTGGATCACTACGAGAAGGTCCTAGATGCACTAGAAAACAAAAAGAATGCAGATATAATATATACAGACTTTGCAAAAGCCTTCGACAAGTGTGACCATGGCGTAATAGGGCACAAAATGCGCGCTGAAGGAATAACAGGAAAAGTTGGTAGATGGATCTATAATTTCCTCACAAACAGAACACAAAGAACAGTAGTCAACAGAGTAAAGTCTGAGGCGGCTACGGTGAAAAGCTCTGTTCCACAAGGCACAGTACTCACTCCCATCATGTTTCTCATCCTCATATCTGACATAGACAAGGATGGCAGCCACATCACCGTGTCTTCCTTTGCAGATAACACCCGAATCTGCATGACAGTGTCTTCCATTGCAGACACTGCAAAGCTCCAGGCGGACATCAACCAAATCTTTCAGTGGGCTGCAGAAAACTATGAAGTTCAACGATGAGAAATTTCAATTACTCCGATATGGTAAACATGAGGAAATTAAAACTTCATCAGAGTACAAAACAAATTCCGGCCACAAAATAGAGCGAAAAAACCAACGTCAAAGACCTGGGAGTGATCATGTCGGAGGATCTCACCTTCAAGACCATAACATTGTATCAATCGCATCTGCTAGAAAAATGACAGGATGGATAATGAGAACCTTCAAAACATGGATGCCAAGCCCATGATGACACTCTTCAGGTCGCTTGTTCTATCTAGGCTGGAATATTGCTGCACACTAACAGCACCTTTCAAGCAGGTGAAATTGCTGACCTAGAAAATGTACAGAGAACCTTCACGGCACGCAAAACGGAGATAAAACACCTCAATTACTGGGAGTGCTTGAGGTTCCTAAACCTGTATTCCCTGGAACGCAGGTTGGGAGAGATACATGATTATATACACCTGGAAAATCCTAGAGGGACTAGTACCGAACTTGCACACGAAAATCACTCACAACGATAGCAAAAGACTCGGCAGACATGCAACATCCCCCCAATGAAAAGCAGGGGTGTCACTACACGTTAAAGACAATACAATAAGTCCCCGGGGCCCGAGACTGTTCACCTGCCTCCCAGCATACATAAGGGGGATTACCAATGACCCCTGGCTGTCTTCAAGCAGGCACGGACAAACACCTAAAGTCGATACCTGACCAGCCGGCTGTGGCTCGTACGTTGGATTGCGTGCAGTCAGCAGTAACAGCCGGTTGATCAGGCTCTGATCCACCAGGAGGCTTGGTCAAGACCGGGCCGCGGGGCGTTGACCCCCAGAACTCTCCCCCGGTAAACTCCAGGTCAGTCTATCCTCATAGGGAAGATTTCTGATACGGGGGAAATCAGCTTTGTCCCCTCCTCTGTACGTTTTCCAGTGCATTTATATTCATTCTGTTGGTTTAGAAAGACACTAAGCAAAACACTATGACATATTATTAAAAAAACGTTTCGGTCCTGGGACCTTGATCATTCTAACATACAGAGGTAGAAGGACATATATATAGGCGGAGAGTGAGGTGTGAGTGACGCATGGTGCCTGAAGAATGTCAAAGTTGGGATGATGACGGATAGACGATGAAATCCCTGTGACTCCTGTGTTGTTGGGTTTGGTGGTGCTTAAGTATCATGTATGCCAATGTTTTTTGAAATTTTGTAGTTTCCAGTGTTTCGTTCTATAGTGTCGGTGACGGGGATTAGTGAGGCTTCTTGGCACCGTCGGCGTCCCGAGTTATGGTTTAGTGAGAACGAGTTTGTGCCTCATTCCAGTTCATCAAATGCCCCGTGGAGTCTCTGGGAAGACACAGGCGTACCTTACATCGTCTTTTTCAATGCTCATTCAGGCGGACTGCAAGATTTTGCCTGTCTCGCCTACATATTTTTTGGGGACAGAATCTACTGGGTATGGTGTAGACGCCTGCTGTAGAAGTTAGAGGTGTGGGGTTTGCGTTTCGTAGTGTGGTCTTTGACAGATGATGTGTTTATGGTGGAAACGTTGAGGGTTACTCATAGCAAGTGCCCGGCACAAGGCACAAGCTATCCCATCAAACCGCCCATGGAACAGCCCCCTAAGCAGTTCATAGTGCTCCCATGTGGTGAGGGTTGCCACGAATACTCGCCGGGCACTTACTATGAGTAACATCAACGTTTCCACCATAAACACATCATCTATCAAAGACCTCACTACGAAACGCAAGCCCCACACCTCTAACTTCTACAGCAGGCGTCTACACTATCCCCTTTTGGATTCTGCCCCAAAGAAATATTAGCGAGACAGGCAGAGATTTTGCAGTTCGCCTGAATGAGCATCGAAATGCCTTAACAGAGACGATGTAAGGAACGCCTTTGTAATCCACAGAGACTCCACGGGGCATTTGATGAACTGGAATGAGGCCAACACGTTCTCACCAAACCAGACCTCAGACGCCAACGGTGCCTAGAAGCTTTACTAATCGCCGCCCACCGACACTGTAGAACGCAACACTGGAAACTAAAAAAATTTCAAAAAACATTGGCATACAGATTACTTAAAGAAGCTTTACTAATCCCCCGTCACCGACACTATAGAACGCAACACGGGAAAACTACAAAATTCAAAAAACATTGGCATACATGATACTTAAGCACCACCAACCCAATAACACAGGAGTCACATGATTTCATCGTCTACCCGTCCTCATTCCAACATGACATTCCTCAGGTCAAACCGTGGCGTCACTCACACCTCACTCTCCGCTATGTTATATATAGTCTTTCTTCCTCTGTATGTTGGGGCAATCACACACACACCTTCATCGAAACAACGATCTCGCCTCTCTAATTACCCCGTACTGAGAGTGACTTTCCTAAGAGTGGTGGTTACTGGACCTTCGTCTTTTACCATCAGGTTGGTGCGTCGGCGGCTGCCTATCCAAGGGCAGGAAGCCTCCCTCTGCACTCCTGTTGCTGTCTGAAGTCTCCACGCCTCAGACTGTACGTGTAGTCTACACACCATACAGCCAGTGTTGCCTCTCCTCGCTTCTGTCTGAAGTCTCCACTCCCCAGCCTGTATGTGAAGTTTTGCACGCCATACAGCTAGTGGGTTTGGGTCTCCTCACCGCTCCCCAGCCAGTGTTGCCTCTGTTCACCCAGTGGTGGTTACTGGACTTTCGTCTAGACCAGCAGGATTGGTGCGTTGGTCGCTGCCTACCCAAGGGCAGGAAGCCTCCCTCTGCACTCCTATTGCTGTCTGAAGTCTCAGCGCCTCAGCCTGTACGTGTTTTTCTGCACGCCCCTTACAGCCAGTTCAGGGCATACAGTGCCCATCAAGCTACAACTCACCTCCTCCCTGTCCTTGCCCCCCAGAGACGGACTCCCCCAAGAAAACTTTAAAGTTATAGCCAACAAGTATGTGTGTCTACTTCACACGTACTTGCCCCACCAATTATTTTTTCACAGATTTGGCCGCCACATCTAATTTACGATGCCTACAATGCCTTCCACTTCCTTCCCCCTTACCACTTCCTCTACTGCCAACACCTGCCTCTACTCTGTCTACTCCTCCTCTAAGACCTACCCTGCCTCTACCTCTTCCAAACTCAATTCTTTCTCACTTAACCTAAAATACTCTAAATCTGATCATGCCACATCTGTCCGGGAAATTTATTGTCCCAGTCACGGGCGCACCTCACTGAAAGTTTTAAAAACCAACTCAGGCTTCAAACCCCTTCTTGACAGCTTTCTTACGAAACGTACACCTCACTGAAACCAGACAAAAACTTCTCAACGCGGGCTTCACTTTTATTTGGACTATTGACCCCGGGCCCAAATGCCAGTGTCGAAAAACACGAGACTATTCTCTCCTGACGCCTATGACACAGACAAAGAAGACAAAAGACAAAAGACTAAAACAAACCCTCTGTTACGATATTTAAAGACCTGAAAACTCTACCACCTCAAAATAAACGTTTTTTTCAACTTTTTCTGACGCCTCTACATCTTCAATCAAAACCTCCCCAAAGACCTCCCATTTCTCCAAAGGCTCCTTCACCCCAAAACTTTCACCCTCACCAAGTCTGAATTCACAAATTCGGCCACGACAAAATCTCATGCACATCCCTCAAACTCTCCAGATTTTCAAAGGGGCCACTTCGGAACCTTCAACCCCCCCCTTAAATGTTCTAACTGTGGCGGGTCACACCTGCATTGAAAAATTCCTGCCCTCAAAAAGACTTCCCCACCCCGAGCACTAACCCCCTCCCCCCCCAAACCCCTTCCCTACACCCCCCCACCTTTACCTTCCTCCCCTACCCCCAATGCCTGGCCTCCCACGTCCTTGGTCTACCTCCCCTACTCTAGACACTTCAAACACCAACACACACATTACAACCTTCTTCTTCTACACCTACACCCACCTAGACTACAAAACTAACCCCAACCCCCCACTGCTGCCCACTTCTGTGATGGTAACTCTCAAGCTTCCCAACAGACTACTCCCACATGTTCTTAACCAAATTTTCTGCTAACAATCTTCCCTTTTAAAATTACCCTCCTTCCTGCTTCCCCCTCAAGCCCCCCAAAAACCTCTACCTCCTCCCTCCCCCCTCACTCCCCACTCCTACACCCACCACTCCCTCCCCTCTACCCGTCTTCACATTTCAACACCTCCCACCAACATCCCGACGCTGCTGCTACGACCACCCTCCCCCCCCCCTTTACCCCTTCCTTCCCATCCCCAACCAAAGTTTCCATTTCCCCTCACCCTTACCTCAGTTTCCACTTCCTCACCCCTCCAAACTTCCACTTCCTCTGCACTACCTTTGCCTACCCTCCACCACAACAAAAACATAATCCAGGTCCAACTCCACCTCCCCCCAACAAAATCCATTTAAAAACTTAAACCTGCCCCAACTTCTGACAGACAGACCAAAGAACATAAAAAAGATCCATCTCTTCCCCCCCCCAGGAAACTGGTCCGTAGCACCTACAAACAAAAAATCCACAGAGGGCACCACATCACGGTTTTAAAATCTAAACTCCCCCCCGACATTAATTTTGCTAAACAAACCTTTAAAATCATTTAAGGGTGATTCATTTTCAATGTACGTTCTACTTTACAATTAACACCTCTGGGGGAGCCCCTTGAAACAGAGGGGCCAGATATTTTTTTACTTAACAGTACCTGCCCAAAGCCCCTCAACATATCCGCCATTATGGTTATACCACTACAGTCCCCCTATGACCCCCCCACGATGGTTTGCCATCCTTGTCAAATCCAACATAAAACAAAAAATTTTTTCCCCAATCCCTTTTATTCACCAACATGTTTTGCAGTCAAATACACCCCACCTTGGCCCCTTTATTTTTTTCACCACCTATGCTCCCCAAACACTATTCTCAACATACACGCCCTTTTCCTTAGTCTTCACTACATCAACACACCAACATACCTACTACGATATGAATGCCAAACACCCCCAACCTTTCATCACCCATAACAACCAACTGGCCCACCAATTACTCAATTTTCCAAAAACCCAAAACACCAAATTCATCTCACCCACCCTTCAACACCTTTCTAAAATCACCTGGCCAAGGAAAACCCAAACATCTTTCTGGCAAACCACCCACTCTCTATTTCAAAACACTACACTCACCTGCCCTATTACAGGGTCTGATCACACCCCGCACCTTACACACTCCAACCCTATCCCCCATCCAAACCACTCCTTCCTTTCCTAAAAAACGCGATGGGATGCTTTTAAACAAAACATAGACAAAACAACCTCATTTTACTACAACAACAAACCTATTCTGACATCGAACCAACTTGATCCATCCGGACACCATTACACAAGCACCAACACCGCAATACCAAAGAAAACCACACCACTCGTTATTCCTTTAAACCCCCCCACTAAAAAAAGAAGACTAATTTCTGCTACCACAACCCTTTCTCTACAACACACACAGATTTAATCAAATCCCAAATTTGATCTCACTTACCTTTGAAAAAACTTTTTCACAGCCGACCAATACCCAACAATTACTGGGCACAACCTATACAAAAAAGCGGACAAAAGCATATTAAAAACACTAAAGCCTTCTGGGAAATTTATCAAAAATATCAGAGGCACCACCCCACCAACAAAACAAACACACCCACCAACAACACAAACAAACCCGACCCGCAGGCTGCTATAACATCTTTAAACACATCTGGGAAACATCTTTCCTCCTCTCCCACCTCACCCTAACGTTTTTCAACACTTCAGAAAATAAACATGGGAAAACTGCACACACACAAAAAACAACACCAATACCCATACACTAGACCTCTTACCTCCTCCCAAGAACTGACCCTCCTTTCACCAACCATACATTAAACTCTCCTCAGACACCTTTCCTCCCAAGGCTCCAGTGCCCGGGCCCAAACCAATTTTCCAAAACACCTTCCCCCTTATTTTACTCCCACACAAACCCCCCAATGCCCCCTTTCATCTGGGTACTTCCCTTCCCTCTTCAAAGCTGCTACTGCATCCTCCTTCCAAACCCAAAAAAGACCACTCTGTCCTAGAAAACTATCGCCCTACAGCCCCTCGAAACTTTTTGGGAAAAATCTTTGAAAAACTCTTAACCATCGCCTTTGCAGTACCTGGAACACAACGTCTACTTTCTGTGGCCAGTTTGGCTTCAGAACACACAGATCCCACAGGACCATTAACATCATTCTCAACTACACCACAAAACACAAAAAAAAAGAAACAAGTCCTAGTTGCAAAAGACGTTGAAAAAACTTTTTCACGTCTGGGGACGAAGGGCTCAAATTCAAACTCTGCACTAACTTTAACCTCCTCTCACACCTAAACTCCCTGCAACTTCCTAACGGCCGTACCCGAGAATCAAATTCCAACTGTTTTCCTACACTTCACAAATAAATGCCGGAGTACCCCAGGATCTGTCCTCCCCCACCGTCTACATTTTAACACAACGACATTCCCAAAACCCCGTATACCCACAAACCCCTCCAACAGCCTAGCAGATACATTACACAACTTATCACCATGCCCAAAATAGAACCTCACCAAAAAAAACACAAAATTGGTCGACAGGTGCCATCTGGGAACAAAAATGGAGGATCAAAACCAATGCAGCTAAAACCGCATTACGTATTTTAACTACAGGAAAGCATCCTCCATTACCCGCGAGCTCAGAAAGCTACAAACCCCCAAATTACATCCCCATCACACAATCTGTCCTGTCCTTGGGGTTAATCTGACACCTTCTTCGTTTTCACGGGCACATTTACTCAAGGATCAATAGCATTAAGGGCCCCCGCGGGGCCCCTACAAGCTGAAACAGCCTCTCAACGCCCAAAATACATCTCTACAAATCCCTAATTCGTCCCCTATAAATTACCTCCTCTAGCCCTCCCTCTTGCAGCAAAAACAAACTTAAACTGCAGTGTGCCAGAACAAGGCGCGCGCTGGGTGCTTGAGTCGATGGGGGGACTTCGCCACAACGAGTCTCTCCTGCCCCAAATTTGACATCCCCGCTGAATCTGTACTGGAAAACCTCAGGACAGATCTAGACAAACTTGAGACCGACATACTACGGGCCCCTCTCCTTTTACGAAGACATTCGCAACCCACAAACCAACACAAAACCCTTTTTTACCCTTTTATGTCCTGCACCTAACCCTCTTTCAAATAACCTTGGATTCGCTGACGGTACCTCTCTACAGGTACCTTCTTGACCCACGTTCATCTTAGCTTTTGGGTTAAGAAGGCTCATTCTACACTCCTCTCTAGCGTTAAACGCCCCATGCCCTTTTTCCCCCTCACCCCACCGGAGTCCCAAAAGAAGAGGGTGAATTTTTCTTTTTCAATACTGTCCCACGATCGCCTTCCCTGTGGGTTAAGCCCTGGCTCTATTTCACACTAAAACACCCTCTCCAGCACTATTCTTCGTCTTTCCCTCTTCCCCGCCATCCCATTTGGGATCTTTCCAACTTTGTTCGTTTTGTTCTTCTGTATTTTAGAATGATCAAGGGCCCCGGACCGAAACGTTTTCTAATAAATGTCATAGTGTTTGCTTACGTGTCTTTCTAAACCAACTTGTCGGTATTTATTACCAAGGTTTATACCATATCCATTCTGTAATACGGTGACCAGAACTGAGCAGCATCATCTAAATGAGGCCTAACCAAGGATATATAGAGTTGAAGAACAACCTGAGGACTTCTATTATTTATACTTCTAGATATAAAGCGAAGGATTCTGTTAGCTTTATTGCGAACACTTATGCACTGTTGTCTTGAATTCAGATTACTGCTAACCAGAACTCCTAAATCTTTTTCGCAATCAGTAGTATTAAGATCTACACTATTCACTTTATATGTGGCATGGTTATTGTCCTGTCCAACATTTAGCACTTTGCATTTGTCTATATTAAACTGCATCTGCCAGTTCTCCGACCACTGCATCAGTCTATTTAAATCATCCTGGAGAGCTCTAATGTCCTCAATGAATTTGACGGCCTATTTTGATACTACGGTCCTACCAAGTGAGTGTAAAACGGAAGCGTGTAATTGTTTTACATAATGGTAGGATTGCTGGTGTTTTTTTTTTCGCCTCATAAACATGCAAGATTTCAGGTACATCTTGCTTCTTCTACTTACACTTAGGTCGCACTACACTTGCATGTACAAGCATATTTCTCACACCCCACTGAGTTTTCTTCCATTTTCTTAGTAGTTCTTGTTCTGGTAAACATTCCCCCACGACTGAATTCATCTTAGGACTGTAGAAGCCAGTCCTGGCGAAATGTCTCCTTCCATAAATGTCTTCAACTGTAGTCAAGTATCTTTTCACAGACTGTGGGTATCACAAGACCATTTAGAATCGTTAGAATCACAGTTGTTGGGCTTGAAAATGGTCACTGGGTGGACGAAACGTTGTCAGTAAAGGATTTCATAATACTTCATGAGATCCTTTATTAACAAACTCTAAGATAAAACATTATTAATTCCTTAAATTGAGATTGATTTCAGGAGAATAAACAATTTCAGAGGATGAATAAAATCAAACGTAATATTAAAAAGACCTCAGTTACAGAAATTCTGAACAGTAAAAGTGTTTTCGAAATTCCTGGTACAAAACACTAAGTTTAATTCTACTAAGAATACAATAAGTATTAATTTGTATTTATATCTAAGAAAAGTTCAATGCTTGAAAAACAATTTAGAGCAATACTGGATTACAAAGTTTAAAAAAAACTTATATATAATGCTAAACTTTGACAAGAACTGTAATAATTTAGGAATCCAAAAGTTGAAAAGGCATAATTTTCAATTAATAATAAAAAGTGGTCTGAAAAAACTTTCAACACTAAACGTTGAAGAGGGAAAACTTCAGGGGTTGGAATTTTAATAAGCGAGTAGCCTGAAAGCTTCCATAATGCCCTCCTCATTACTCCTAACCACCGCTAAGGCCATCCACATCCAGCAGTCAGTGGCTTTTCCAGGACCAATTGGCCATTGAGAATGCTATCAACCTGCCTCATCTCTCGCCTCGACTGGTCGTCACAGGCTGAATGAGAGAGGTTATGAGAACATAAATGAAGCGTTTAATAATTATGCTCAAATGCCGAAAGCTATTGCCCATCTCACAGTGCATTATTACTGTTCCTGTACCGTGTGTGTGTACTCACCTAGTTGTGGTTGCAGGGGTTGAGACAGCTCCTGTGTGTATGTGTGTGTGTACTTAACTATTTGTTGTTGCAAGGATCAAGTCATAGCTCCTGGCTCTGCCTCTTCACTGCTCGCTACTAGGTCCACTCTCTCCCTGTTCCATGAGCTTTATCCTATCTATTCTTAAAGCTATGTATGGATGTATGGATCGTGCCTCCACTACATCACTCTCTAGATTATTCCACTTCCTGACAACTCTGTGTCTGAGTCTTCAACTTCCAGTTGTGACCCATTGATGCTGTGTCACATCTCTGAAACATTCTGTTCCAGTCCACCTCGTCAATTCCATGCAGCATATTATATGCCGGTTATCATGTCCCCCCATCCCTAATGTTTTCCATTGTTGCCAGGTTGACTTTCCTTAACCTCTCCACGTAGGACATACTAGTCTTGTTGCAAACCTTTTCACTTACTCTAATTTCCTGACATACTTGACCAGGTGTGGGTTCCATTCTGGTCCCGCATACTCCAATATGGGCCTGACGTACCCAGTGTATAGAGTGTTAAACGATTCCTTACTCAGGTGTCAAAAAGCTATTCTTAGGTTTGCCAGACACCCATATGCTGCAGCAGTTATTTAGTTGGTGTGTGCCTCAGATGTGCTCGGTATTATACTCACCCCAATATCCTTTTCCTTTGAGTGAGGTTTGCAGTCTTTGGCTCCCTAGCCTGTAACTTTGTATGCAGTTTTTTTTTTTTTTTTTTTACCTTCCCCAATCTTCATGACTTTGCACTTGGTGGGGTTAATCTCAGGGAGTCAGTTGTTGGACCAGGCTGCACCCTGTCCGGATCCGTCTGTAGTCCTACCTGATCCTCATCCACTTGAATTCTCCGCATTAGTATCACATCATCTCTAAACGGAACATCTCAAAATCTATCCTTTCCGTCACGTCTGTCAAGTCATTCACAATACAGAAACAGCACCGGCCCTAGGAGTGACCCTTGTAGAACCCCGCTCGTCACAGGCTTCCACTATGACGCTTCGTCACGTCCCAACACTCGTTGTTTCCATCCTGTCAGGTATTGTCTAATTCATTGCATGCATGTCCTGTTATTCCTGCCTATTCCTCTACCTTTGCACTAATCTCTCGTGCGGAACTGTGTTGAAAGCCTTTTTACAGTCCAAGAAAACGCAGTCTACCCAACATTCTTTCCCCTGCCTTTTTTCTGGCACCTTGCCGTAAAACCCCAGTAGATTTGTGACGCAGGATTTCCCTCCTTGACACTGTGCTGGTTATCAATCTATTCCTGATAAGCTTCTTCAGGATTTTCTTTCTCTTTGACATGTCAGCGACATTAGTCTGTAGTTTTAATGCTACCTCCCGGTCTCCTTTCTAAAAAAATTAGGACTATATTTGTTTTCTTCCACCCCTCAGGTAGTTCCCCTCTTTCGATAAATGTGTTGAAGATTGTTGTTAATGGCATACACAGTGCCTCTGCTCCTCTCTCAGAAACCAAGGAGAGATGTCCGATCCTACAGCCTAAGAGGTAACTAGTTCACTCAGTAGCCTCCTTTTCCCTCGGTTCGGTGTTGTGTAACCAGCACTTGTTGGTGTAGCCTAACATTCCATTTTGCTGGAGTCCTTTATGTCTTCTCGGGAAATACTTCCTTAAACCTTGTTTTGGGCTCTTCACATAATTCTTAGTCATTTCTTGTGATCTCCCCTGCTTCTGCAGCCTGATTACCTGGTCGTTGACTACTTTTTCCCCTCCTGATGAGGTTGCACAGCAGCTTTGGGCCAAATTTGGCTTTTCATGCTACGTCATTCTCGTATTGATGTTTGGCTTCCCTCCATATTCATGCATATTCGTTCGGGCTCTTCGACTAATTTCCTTATACTCCTGTGTCATTTGTCTTCTCTACTTTTCATATTCTATAATGCACTTAGTTTTGGCCTCTCTAAACCCTTGGATAAACCAAAGGCTCGTTCTGGTCTTCCCATTATTTCTGGTGCCTTTGGGTACGAGAAATCTCTGCCCCCTTGCTTTTTATTTTTGATCATGCCTTCCACCATTTCATTCATTATTTATCTCACCAGATTTCTTTCCCATTTTACCTCATGAGAAAATTTTTCATGCCTGTGTAGTCCTCTCATATGGCGCCTGGCTTCTCCCATCCTACTCGTGCTGCTTCACTCCACTTGTAACTATGTATTCGAAGCTCACGATGATGTAATCACTAACTCCGAGTACCATTTCATACGTGAATTCCCAATTGTCAGAACTACTCAAGGTAAATGTGAGGTCCAGCCTTGCTGGTTCATCCTCTCCTTTCTCTCTCTCTCTCTCTCTCTCTCTCTCTCTGGTAGTGTTCCTAATATGTTGATACATTAGGTTTTCCAGTACCACCTCCATCATCTTTGCCTTCCATGTTCTGGCTCTCCCATGTGGCTCAAGGTTTCCCCACTCAATCTCCTTGTGATTGAAATCACCAACAATTAGTAGATTTGCCCTACCCATATGGGCCCTTCTGGCTACTCACTAGTGTCTTCACAATTCCTCTATTGCTTTCATCATATTCTTGTATTGGTCTCCTGCTATCTTGTGGCTGGTTGCACATCACTGCAATCACCACCTTGTTACCCAAACATAAGTCTGAAGTGTTCCTACTGTGTAGTACCTTGCTTCCCTTCTGTCCACTCTTTCGAACTCCTCAAAACTCCACTGGTTTTTCATGACCATTACAACTCCTCCTTCCCCTCTGCTCTCTCTATCTTTCCTCAGGATCTGATACCTAGTTGGAAAGAATGCGTCTGTTATTCTTATGAGCTTGGTTTCTGTGAGTGCTATAATGACTGGGGAAGCCTCTATTATTCTTTCTTGCCAGTCCTCAAATTTATTCATAATTACGTTAGTGTTGGCGTATCATACCTTAAGCTTCTTTTACAAAACTGCATTGTGGGGGATGGGTGCAGGGAAGGAGGGAATGGGTGGGTGCAGGGAAGGAGGGAATGGGTGGGTGCAGGGAAGGAGGGAATGGGTGGGTGCAGGGAAGGAGGGAATGGGTGGGTGCAGGGAAGGAGGGAATGGGTGGGTGCAGGGAAGGAGGGAATGGGTGGGTGCAGGGAAGGAGGGTATGGGAGACCTGGCAGGATACTCTGGGAGTCTGCTGTATAGATGAGGCCAGTGCTTGGGGTGTGTCGGTTTGTGAATGCTGAGTGTGGTTTGTTTAGGATTTAATATGTTTGGTTGCTGTGCTCTGTGGGTGGTTCTGTGTTTTTGTGGGTGGTTCTGTGTACTGTGGGGGGTTCTGTGTTTCTGTGGGTGGTTCTGTGTTCTGGGGGGTGGTTCTGTGTTCTGTGGGTGGTTTCTGTGTTCTGTGGGTGGTTCTGTGTTCTGTGGGTAGTTCTGTGTTTTGTGGGTGGTTCTGTGTTCTGTGGGTGGTTCTGTGTTCTGTGGGTAGTTCTGTGTTTTTTGGGTGGTTCTGTGTTCTGTGGGTGGTTCTGTGTTCTGTGGGTGGTTCTGTGTTCTGTGGGTGGTTCTGTGTTCTGTGGGTGGTTCTGTGTTCTGTGGGTGGTTCTGTGTTCTGTGGGTGGTTCTGTGTTCTGTGGGTGGTTCTATGGATTGTTGTGTTTGGTGGTCCTCCCAACCATGGGCTCCCCTGCCTATCTCTAGCCTTGTCTCTCTTTACCCCCTTTACTCATGGCTTCTTTACAAGAACCTGTTTTGCACCATTTCTTTAATGAAAATCAATTTTGGGCAGACTAAGATTAATTCAACACTCTATATTGGTACAGATTATGGAGCATGTTGATATTAAGGCTACGTAACTGCATTACAGTTCGTAAATTTATCAATGTGAATGATTTTGTTTTGGTACGATACATAGTTTCTATTGAAGCTCCTATATTTGAGTATCTCAGGCAAACTTATGGCTAGTTTAAGATTAATTATGCAATAGCTTTATTACCTATTATCTATGTTATAGTCAAGTGGGTGAGTGTGTGAATTGTGGGGAATCACAGATATCGAGAGGAGTTCTAGGTTGTTTTATATGTGTTTGTGATACAAGAGAATAGGTGGTTTTCATATAGTTAGCTGACGGTGGGTTGTGTTAGGGAGATATTTTCTAATGGTAGTTTTGAAAGTGATAATTGTGTCTGCAGCTCTAGAGTTTTCAGGTAGGGTGTTCCAGAATTTATGTATAGGTTTTTGTATAGGTTTGTATAGGTTTTGTATAGGTTTAGCCGGACACTGGGAATTTTTATAGACATTTTTGTGCATGGTGTTATGCTGTGGGTCCTGTCACAACTATCAGAAAGTGTTTTATGTCAGGGTTAATAATGGAATTTAAGGTTCTGTAAATGTAGGTTGCACAGTAGTAAGTGTGGATGTTCTGTACAGTAAGTTTAGATCTTTGAAGAGTGGAGCGGTTGTTTGCCTGGGATTGGATTGCGTGATTATTCTTACTGTGGCTTTAAGTTGAGTTATTATTGGCTTTAGGTGTGTTGCTGCAGTTGATCCCAGGCATAAATAGCATAGGTGAGTAGGATATGAGTGAAAATAGTTA
>NC_069416.1:5177188-5373276 GCF_026875155.1 Cherax quadricarinatus
ACAAAAACCTTATAGGTCTCCTTCCATCACAAAGAACACTTATATGGTCCCTTCTGCACTATGAAAACCTTAGAGGGTTTTACCTCCATCACTAAAAACACTTATATGGTGCTCCTTCCATCACTTAGAAGAACACTTAGTATGGTCTCCTTCCATCACTATGAAGAACACTTAGTAGGGTGTTCCCTTCCAATCACTATAAAGAACACTTAGTATGGTGTTCCCTCCTCGTTAAGTCTGTGTATAAAACTTTTCCCATTAGTTTGTCCTCCAGTGCATCTAAGACCATGTCATAGGGGTCCAAAAGCTGGGACAGGCAGGAGCGACCTCCTGTCAACCCACGTTTCACTCAGTTTTTTTATCTGATGGGTATCTAAGTGGGCACGATCTTACTTCTTAGAACCCTTTCAAAGATTTTATGATGTTGGACAAAAGTGCTATGAGTCTGTATTCTTCCAATTACTTTACTAACCATCTTTGTGAGTGGGCTATGCTGTTGTTTTAAAGTAACTGTTGGATGACTCCTGTGTTCATGCTTCATCTCCATAGAATGCTTAAGGGCTTGTCAAAGAGGCTTCTGGCATTTCTTGGTGAACGTAGAATTTCTCGGACCTAGGGTAAAGTGCACTGACAAGTCTATATTGCTTTTTCAAAGTCTTATGGTGTTAGGAAAACATCAGAGATTTTTCGGTTAACCAGATTTTGAGTTTTCAGTCATAAATTGTTGATTTAGGTTGGGGACTCTTAGTCTGGTTAGCAACCCACTAAACGCTGAGTGATATTGGCTTCAGTATCCCCTCTCATCTTTGCTGTCACCCAGTATAAGTCCCATCTCATCAAAGCAGGGTCCAATACTGGTGTTGTTGCTGCCCTAGATTTGGCATAAGAAAAGAGTATTTTTTTTTTTTTTTCCAATTTCATGTATGGTTTTAAGTTCTTCCTGATTTTCTTGTCTCCTGTATGATTCCTTTAACTTAATTTTCGATATCTGCTATTTCTCTGCTCAGTGCTCCCTTCATATTTTAGATATACTGGTCCTTTTCAGCTGCTCTGTGATTTTATGTTATTTTAATTTGCAAGGTTTTCTTCAGAACAAGATATTTTATACCTAAATATCTTGAAATCATGCTATTGTCCCTTCTGTGCAGAAAATTTTGATTGTAATATTAATGATATCAAACTCATTTGTGAAAATCATCAAACTTTATTTTGATGACAGTTGGCTATATTCATCAGATGTATTCTGAATACTTTTAAATTTCCAACTCTTTTCCTTATTGGGGGAGGTGAGTTGGGGGTGTGACCTTCTCACCAGTGTGACGTCATTGTGTCGTTATTAATCGTTATACAACACAATGAACTATAAAGGAAGTCCTCACTTCACGTCGTCGATAGTTCTTGGAAACTGCAATTTAAGCAAAATGACGTATAATAAAACCTCACCTCGCGTACAAACGTCAGACCTCTTAAAACTCTAGTTTTTTTTCCTAATGTCACACTTTTTCTCTATTCCTTGTGGCCACAGACATCAGACGTGCACACTGCACCTTTAGCACACATTGCAACAGGGTTAAAAACAAGGAATAAATGTTTTACAAAGCGAAAATTGTAAGAAGCATCTCTACAACCACGCAGGTCCAAAACAAAAAATAACAAATATACAAATAACCGGCACATAGGAGAGAGAGACGGTTACTAACGATGTTTCAGTCCGTATTGGACCATTTGTAAATGGTCCAAGTCGGACAGAAAAGTCTTCGTAAACTTTTCTGTATAAGGATTATTTGTATATTGTATCAGTCAAGGTACTGTTCCTACTTGTTCTTTATTAACAAATATGATGAATTCGTTGAGTACTTCCATACCACATCGTTTATTGTCTTGCATTTGTATGATTATCTTATACTTTACGATTTTTATTTTATTGTCTCCACAAAGACAGTGGCCCGGAATCGAAACGGAGTTATTCGAGGACTTACTGTACTTATAGATATGAATGAACCGATGTTCTGTGCTTTTCGATATCCCATGTGTGCCACTGAGAGCCTTCTGAAAATCGCTAAGAATGGATTATTTTCCTAGGTCTCTGTTTGTTGCAATAACCATTGGTTCTTTTTTGAAATGTACTCTTTGGGCGATTTTTCTCTTCTTACTAAGAATCTTATATGATTTGAAGGTCTTATCCCCGGGTTGTGAATAAAAAGTGTTACGGGGATTGTTTATTGGGCTTTACTTAAAAAGGGATTTTTTAGCTCCACATTCTTCTTGGGACGGGTTGCAGGATATTTCTGTAGATCCTTTCTTTCAACTCGCTCTAAATATATTACGTTTTTTTTTTTTGTGCAGTCCGGGGGGCACATGGAATTACACCATACCATTTAAAAAAATTTTTTTTGGTTTTAAACATCTGTCTGCCATTTTTTATATAGGATTTAGCAAGTTTTTCTGTTTTGGTCAACGTTTTGGGCAACTTTTTAAACACAATGAATCATCTCAACGGGAATTTAGATTGTTGTTAACTTCGACCTTAATTCAGTATTGTTTTATACAAATATTTGCTTACAATGTACCTTTGTCATAATTTCACTAAAATCATTTCCCTCAAAAATACACAATTTTTGTCTCAAGTTTTTTGGGGACGTGGGGAAAAATTGCTTTTTTAAATTCACAAAAAGCAATTTTTAAATTCATAATTTATGTAGAAATATTCCCTAGTGCAAGAAAAAAAAATTCAGAAAAGTGTAAATTTTTTTAATTTTCTCCAACTTAAATATTTAAAGTTTACAAATCAGGTCTACCTTTGATTTTTAAAATTTTTTTGGGAAATTTTATATTTTATACATTATTAGGGGTTTATAGGGGTTTTTGTTTTTGTTTCGGAGGGGGGGATCCTTGCTGTTCCAGGGTTCTTTGCGTTCCATTGTCATTGTTGTTACATGGTCATTGTTTTCCATGTGTCTTTGTTTTTCCCATGTTCATTGCTTTCCCATTGCCATTTTCCATGTGTCTTGTTTGTTACATGTTCATTGTTGTTCCTGTTCTTGTTGTTCCATGTGTCATTGCGTTCCCTGCTCATTGCTGTTCCATTTTCATTGCTGTTCTGTGTCATTGCTGTTCTATTGTCATCTTTTCCCCATTGCCATTGCTGTTCCATGTTCTTCTGTTCCATTGTCATTGCGTTCCATGTCCATTGCTCTTCAGGGGCCTTTTGGTTCCAGTTCTTACGTTCCATTGCCATTGCTGCTTCATGTCCTTGCTGTCCATGTGTCATTCTGCCCCATGTGTCTTTTTTTGCTCCATGTGCCATTGCTTTCCATGTGTCATTTTCCAGTGTCATTACTGTTCCAGGTCTTCTGTTCCATGTGACAGGGTTTTTTTCCAGGGCTTTACTGTTCCATGTGTCATTGCTGCTCCATTTCATTGCTGTTCCATGTTACTTTTTTTTGTTCCAGTGCTAGCTGTTTCCATGTCTTTTGTTCCTATGTCTCTGCTCCTTCCATTGCTGTTCCATATGTTTTGCTTTTTCCATGTGCCATTGCTTTTCCTGTTACATTTTGTTCCATTTGCAACTGTTCCATCTCATTGTTTTTCCCCATAGTCATTGCTGTTCCATTGTCATTTTTTTTCCCATGGCCATTGCTTTTCCCATGTGTCACTTTTGTTCCATTCCCCATTGCTGTTCCAGTGTCATTGTTTTTCCATTGTCATTGTTCCATGTCCCATTGCTTTTCCCATGTATTTTTTTTCCTTTGCCATTGCTGCCATTTTGTCATTGTTTTTTCCATGAAACCATTCTTTCCATATTCATTATTCCATTGCCATTGCGTTCATGGTCATTGTTTCCATGTCCCAAATTGCTTTTTCATTTGCCTTTGTTGTTCCATGTGCCATTGCTGCTCCATGTGCATTGTGTTCCATGGACATTGCTTTTTTCCATTGTCTTGTTGTTCCATGTGCGATTGTTCCATGTTCCATTGCTGTTCCATGTGTCATTGTTGTTTCATGTGCCATTGCTGTTCCATGTGTCATTTTTGCTCCATGTGTCATTGCTGTTCCATGTGTCACTTTTTGTCCATGTGAAATTTGCTGTTCATGTGTCATTGTTGTCCATGGCCATTGCTGTTCCATGGGCCCTGTTGCTCCATGTGCCATTGCCCGTCCATGTGTCATTGTTCCATGTGCCATTGCCGTCCAAATGTTTCATTGTTATGGTCATTGTTGGTTCCATGTTCATGGTTCCAGTGCCAGTGCTGTTCCATGTGTATTGTTATTCCATGTGCCCCATTGTTGTTTCCATGTGTCATTGTTGTTCCAGGGTCATTATTGTTCCATGTGCCAGGCTGTTTCCATGTGTCATTGTTATTCCATGTGCCCATTGTTCCTTTGGGGCCATTGCGTTCCAGTGCATTGTTCCATTTTGCCTTGCTGCTCCATGTATCATTGTTCATGTGCCATTGCTTTCCCAAGTGTCATTTTTTCCATGTGTCATTCCTTCCTTTGTGTCATTGTTCCATGGCCCTTTGCTGCTCCATGTGTCATTGCTCCATGTGCCATTGCGTTCCATTGTCATTGTTTCATGTGTCATTGCTGTTCATGTGTAAACTGTTCCATGTGACATTGCTGTTCCATGTGTCATTGTTCCATGTGCATTGCTTTTCCATGTGTCTTTGGCTGTTCCATGGTTCACTGTTCCATGTGACATTGCTGTTCCTGTGTCCATGTTCCATGTGCCATTGCGTTCCATGTGCCATTGCGCTCCATGTATCATTGTTCCCATTTACCATTGCTGTTCCATGTGTCATTGTTCCATGTGCCATTGCTGTTAAAAGTGCCATTGCTGCTCCATTTTATCATTGTTCCATGTCCATTGCTTGTTCCATGTGTCATTGTTCCCATTGACATTCTGTTTCCATTGTCATTGTTCCATGCCATTGCTGTTCCAAGTGTCATTGCTGTTCCATGTGTTACTGTTCCATGTACATTGCTGTTCCAAATGTGTCATTGTTCCATGTGCCATTGCTGTTCCAGTGCCATTGCTGCTCCATGTGTCACTGTTCCATGTGACATTGCTGTTCCATGTGTCATTGTTCCATGTGCCATTGCTGTTCCATGTGCCATTGCTGCTCCATGTATCATTGTTCCATGTGCCATTGCTGTTCCATGTGTCATTGTTCCATGTGTCATTGCTGCTCCATGTGTCATTGTTCCATGTGTCATTGCTGCTCCATGTGTCATTGCTCCATGTGCCATTGCTGTTCCATGTGTCATTGTTCCATGTGTCATTGCTGTTCCATGTGTCATTGTTCCATGTGCCATTGCTTTCCATGTGTCATTTTTCCCAATGTGTCATTGCTGTTCCATGTGTCACTTTTTCCATGTGACATTGTTTGTTCCATGTGTCATTGTTCCATGTGCCATTGCTGTTCCATGTGTCATTGTTCCATGTGCCATTGCTGTTCCATGTGTCATTGTTCCATGTGTCATTGCTGTTCCATGTGTCATTGTTCCATATGTCATTGCTTTTTCCTAGGGTCATTGTTCCATGTGTCATTGCCTGTTCTATGTGTCATTGTTCCATGTGTCATTGCTGTTCTATGTGTCATTGTTCCATGTGTCATTGCTGTTCTATGTGTCATTGTTCCATGTGTCATTGCTGTTCTATGTGTCATTTTTCCATGTGACATGCTTTCATGTGTCATTGTTCCATGTGCCATTGCTGTTCCATGTGTCATTGTTCCATGTGTCATTGCTGTTCCATGTGTCATTGTTCCATGTGACATTGCTGAACTTGTTAGTTTCCATTTTCCACTGGAAGTTATTGTTAACATGTTTTTTTATTATCACACTGGCCGATTCCCACCAAGGCAGGGTGGCCCGAAAAAGAAAAACTTTCATCATCATTCACTCCATCACTGTCTTGCCAGAAGGGTGCTTTACACTACAGTTTTTAAATTGCAACATTAACACCCCTCCTTCAGAGTGCAGACACTGTACTTCCCATCTCCAGGACTCAAGTCCGGCCTGCCGGTTTCCCTGAACCCCTTCATAAATGTTACTTTGCTCACACTCCAACAGCACGTCAAGTATTTAAAAACCATTTGTCTCCATTTACTTTCCCATCAAACACGCTCACGCATGCCTGCTGAGTCCAAGCCCCTCGCACACAAAACCTCCTTTACCCCCCCTCTCTCCAAACTTTCCTAGGCCGACCCCTACCCCGCTTCCTTCCACTACAGACGATACACTCTTGAAGTCATTCTGTTTCGCTCCATTCTCTCTACTGTCCGGGCCCCCCTCAACAACCCTTCCTCAGCCCTCTGGACAACATTTTGGTAATCCCGCACCTCCCCCCCAACTTCCCCAAACTACGAATTCTCTGCATTATATTCACACCACACATTGCCCTCAGACATGACATCTCCACTGCCTCCACCTTCTCCTCGCTGCAACATTCATCACCCATGCTTCACACCCATATAAGAGCGTTGGTAAAACTATACTCTCATACATTCCCCTTTGCCTCCAAGGACAAAGTTCTTTGTCTCCACAGACTCCTAAGTCACCGCTCACTCATTTCCCCTCATCAATTCTATGATTCACCTCATCTTTCATAGACCCATCCGCTGACACTCCACTCCCAAATATCTGAAAACATTCGCCTCCTCCATACCTCTCCCTCCAATCTGATATTCAATCTTTCATCGCCTAATCTTTTGTTATCCTCATAACCTTACTCTTTTCTTATTCACCTTTAATTTTCTTCTTTTGCACACCCTAAAAAATTCATCCACCAATCTCTGCAACTTTCTTCAGAATCTCCCAAGGGCACAGTGTCATCAGCAAAGAGCAGCTGTGACAACTCCCACTTTGTGTGTGATTCTTTGTCTTTTAACTCCACGCCTCTTGCCAAGACCCTCGCATTTACTTCTCTTACAACCCCATCTATAAATATATTAAACAACCACGGTGACATCACACATCCTTGTCTAAGGCCTACTTTTACTGGGAAATAATTTCCCTCTTTCCTACGTACTCTAACTTGAGCCTCACTATCCTCGTAAAAACTCTTCAATGCTTTCGGTAACCTACCTCCTACACCATACACTTGCAACATCTGCCACATTGCCCCCCTATCCACCCTGTCATATGCCTTTTCCAAATCCATAAATGCCACAAAAACTCTTTAGCCTTATCTAAATGCTGTTCACTTATATGTTTCACTGTAAACACCTGGTCCACACACCCCCTACCTTTCCTAAAGCCTCCTTGTTCATCTGCTATCCTATTCTCCGTCTTACTCTTAATTCTTTCAATAATAACTCTACATACACTTTAACAGGTATACTCAGCAGACTTATCCCCCTTTTAAATTTTTGCAAAAAACTTTTTCATCCCCTTTGCCTTTAAAAAAGGAAAAGCTGCCCCTTGCCAAAACCCCCAGGGGACCCTTTCCCTTTCCATACATTTAAAATAATTGCAACAAACCCCCTATTACAACCCAGGTTTCCAAAGGGGCCCGTTTCCCCGGGGGTAATGGGGGCAAAAAAAAACACGTAAAAAAAGTTTAGACCCTTTTATTACCTTCCCAAAATTTTGAACAGCAATATGTACACATGTCATTGAAAGTTTTATTTCCCCTCCACGGTTTAAACAAAGCAGAAAAAAACCACAAAAATAGCAACCCTGCTTAACCAGCTTAGAATGGGAATGGGGCAAGGGCCCGACAGGAGGGGCGGGACCCACATAACCTCTTGGGGATTGCCAAAAACCCTCTTCCTTATTGGCTAGAACCTGGTCACTAGTTGAACGACGGGGGCCCCATCAAACCAAATCTTTTAAAAAATGGTTCGCTGGTTGGGGGGAGATAGCCTGTAAAAAGAGGGTTTAAACAAGCGCCCAATAAAAGGGTTTCGTCCTTTTTCATGCCCCACCCCCCCCCCGAGAAAAGGGCCCGGATTTTGGGTGCCACCTCCCCAGTGGTAAAACCTTCCGCCATGGGGACAAAAAAATGGGACCGCCTTTCCTCTCCACCCATCCAAACTTTTGATAGAGCTCACTTTTCTTTTGACCAAAAGCCAAAAACCCCAAACTTTTGGGAGACGGGAGTCAGACAGGGGGATAAAAGGTCCCAAAATACCGGGGGACGGTTCCCGCAAACCCCTCAAATAAAAAAAAAACCCACCACCAGGGGGGTAAAAAAAAAGAGCATGAAAAGGGGTTACCAAAAAATAACATCCTAACCTAAAAAAAAAATATTTACCTAATTAAAAAAATTTTGCCAAAAATATTTTCCCTTTTCCGGCCCCAAAATATTTAATGGCCTATTATATGGTTTGCAGCCTTTGCGCCCGCGCATAAGCCTTGTGTTTGGTTTCCTTTTATGGCTTGGAGATAAAAATAGAAAGGGTTGTGATCCCCGGTTTGGGCTGTGACCACCTGCGATTTTCTGGCCCCCTTTAAAAATCGAAAAGCTCCCAAAACCAGTACCACGGGGAGGGCTTCTTTTTTAATGGGAGAGAAAACCCTCTGGGTGTGGTGGAAATTGGCTGAAAAAATTTGCTACAGGGTGCAACTCGTTGTTTTCCCCATTTTTTTAATATTAATGCCCCCAACCCCCGACAACAAGCACAACCTGTTTTTGAAAAAAAATTTTGGAGAATCTGGAAACCCAAAGAATGGGGGGGGAGTACACAAAAATTTTTTTTTTGTTTATTAAAAACAATGTTACAGTCTTTAGGTCCAATTTTAAAGGGGAAAATTTTGGGGGGGGGGGGAATTAAGAGAGGTTAAAAGGGGCTACAATATCTGGAAAAAATTTTACAGAATCTTCGTTAAAATCCTTTCATTCCTAGGAAACGTTTTTAAAAAGGGGTTTCCTATCCTTTTAGGAAAAATTTTTTGGGGGAATTTTAATAGAAAAATTTAGCAAATTTGGTGCAACTTTTCCACAAACCCACTTTATGGCCTAGAAAAGTGACAGTGGGCCCGGGCCAAAAGGAAGGTTTAGGGGTAAATTAATTTTTTAAATGGGAAACATTTTAAAGGGGCTCAAACAGAGCCTTAAGTTAAGTAGGGTTTTATCCCAAGTATCAAACCCACAACAATATCAAACTAGGTACGCTGCCGTGCCTTCAAGTCCCTTTTAAAAAGCCTTTTATGGTTTAAATTTCCGGGGAAAAGAGGGGGAATTTTTCATTTCCGGGAAGGGGGTAACTGTGTAAAATAAAGTCCTCCTGGAATTAAGGGAACCCGAGATTTCCTTGCCCCTTTCTGTCAAAGGTACCGATAGTACCCTTTTAAGGGGAAACTAATTTGGGGCACAAAAAACCCCCCTTTCCCACAAAATTTAATTTCTTTTCAAGACGGGGGGAAGGGGGGTAAGCATCTGGAATTTTTCCTCGTTCACCCTTTCGGTAGTTTAACATACGAAATCCTCCATCCTTCTTCCAAAAAGGGGCACGGGGAAAACCCCTGAACTTGCCCACTCCTTTCCAAAAAAAAATAAACCAAAGCTTTAACAAAAATTTACTTTCCCGCTGAAGTTTCCTTTTTTTTTCAGGATTACTTCCCGTGGGGGGAAATTTAATTTGGGTTTTGAGTTTCCCCCATCTAAAAATTTAGGTATCCTAACGTACAAAAATTTTTTGGGGGACATCCGAAAAAATATTTTATGACTGTTTGAACTCAGTTAAATTTTGTTGCTTGCTTTTTAGATAATCTCTCCATTAAAAGGGGTTTGGATCCTTGAGGAGGACAGAATTTGAAAGTTTAATATTTAAAATTTTAGAGTTTGAGTGCAAAGATCCCAAATTGTCCTCAGGGTAGAGGACAGGGGTCATTACGGGACTTTATCTGGGGGTATGGAAGTATTTTAATGATTAATGGGGGTAAGGTTTTTGTTTTTTTTAGGTCTTATAAAGGGGGCTACCACCTAAATTTTCAAACAGATAATTTCTTTCCAAACTCATAGGGCCCTAAATCTAGGGTTTTTAAGGGTGTGGCCCCGGTATTGGGTTCCCGCACCAACACCTTTTTCTCCTGGATGGAAGGAGCGGGAATTTTGGCCCCTTTTGTCAAAACCTCTGTTTCCTCTTGCTTTGGCTGTCTTTAGGTTACCTTGGGTAACTGACGTCCACCTGCAACCTTGAAGCGGATTGTAGAGTGTTTTTAACTAACGTCTTTCCCCTCCCTTTCCCTTTTTTGGCACCCCCAAAAGGAAACCCCGTACATTGTGCCCAAAAATCACTCAAAAGGGGCTTTACCCTGTAACTCTTGCCCCCGTTTCCGGATATGAGAAAAAGCAAAAAAGGTTGTGATTCATCCCCCTCTGTAGGGGAAATTGGGATGCAAAAATTTTTTCATCTTTTTTTTTAAAGTCTGGGGGAATCTTTCCCAAGGGGCCCTTTGGGCCCGAGGAAAGAAAAGGGAGGGGATAAGTTGTGGTTTTCCCTAACCCAAATTAATACTTCCCAAATGCTTTGGCCCGTGAATTAGTACCTTGATACTTTGAATAGTTTTGGGAAGCCCCAAAAAAAAAAATGGGAATTTTTTTTAAAGCTTTGAGAATACTTTTTGTAAAATTTTACTTCCATGGAATTGCCCTTTAGGGTTTCTGGTTTTCCTTTTAACCATAATCGTAAAAAAAAATTGATTTCCAGATTTTGACCTAGGTAGTGGGGCCTACACAATTATAATTAAATCTGCAAAAAGGGGTTTTATCCGTTAAAAGGTTGGGAGGTGCAGGTTTAAAGGAAAAGTCCGGGTTTTCCCAAATTCGACATTCTCGGCAACACCTAATATGATTCTTCACATTTTTTCTTTAATTTTTGGCCCAAAAAAATTTTTTGTTTATTCTATAAAAAAGGGTTTTTTTAATTTTTCCTTTAATTTAAACCCCCTAAAGGGCTATTATACTATATTTAATTTTCTGAGGTCTAACTTTTTGGAACCCCCTAACCTGTTTTTAAAAAATTTTCCGGCCCTCTATTTTCCTTTCCGTCCCCAGTTTCAGATCAGATAATCGTTTTTAAATTCATACTTGGGCCGGATGACCCAAAAAAAGGGGTTTTCCCTTGGGGTGCCCCCAAAAGCGAATTTTAAAAAGGGCCTTTTTTTGGGTTGGGTTTTTCCCCGGAAGGCATCCCTTTGGCATGGAAAAAAGACCCTCTGGGAATCCCCAACCTGGGGAAAGGAAGGGTTTCTCGGGTTTACTTGATTTTCGAGGCTCCGGCCCGGTTTTGGCCTTTGTAAACAACTGGTATTCCCCAATCGGGGTCGTCCAAGGAAAAGGGCAACATTTCCCCCAGACAACCCCTTGGGGTTTGCCCTTTTAAGGGGCCCGGGCACGAACTAACAGTAGTAAATTTTTTTTACCCCGTAATAACACTGCACTTTCATGGGGGAAACCCCTTTTGGGGACAAACCCACAGGGAAGTACCGTGTAATAAATTTTCAGGATAAAAAATTTTATGCAAAGGGAAAAGAATATATAGCTCCTCCCAAAAGCTTTCCCAAAAAAACAAGGGGTTCAAAAGAGTATTCTCTGAAAGGGGGTTTT
This sequence comes from Cherax quadricarinatus, assembly GCF_026875155.1. NCBI lineage: Eukaryota > Metazoa > Arthropoda > Malacostraca > Decapoda > Parastacidae > Cherax > Cherax quadricarinatus. The sequence continues at coordinate 5,188,746 of NC_069416.1, forward strand.
TTTCCCTCTCTTAAAAATTTACCCAAAATGCTCCGGGAACTTAAAGGTCTTTACCTTTTGTTGTTTCTGAGTTTTTCCCGAAGGGGAAAAAAACTTTTTCAAAAATAAGGGGGCCTTTCCTTTTTTTTTCCCTTTTTAGGGGCATGTTACTTGGGGGTATTAAGGATTTTTTTTAATGGGGGGGGGGTTATGGGGGATTGGGGCTGATGTGGGCCCCTTTATTGCACCGGAAACAGCGGGCCCGGTTGCCCTTTATCCCCGTTGCCTTGCAAATGGTTTTTTGTTTTTGCGGGTTTTTCTTGGGGTATGTTGCGGGGATTCCCCATTTTGGTTTGTTTTCCTCTCCCCAGGTGGACCAAAGTTGAGAAGCGTGGCCCCCACCAAGGGGACTTAAAGGCTGAGTAGCCGTTCCCCCCCTCCCGGGTGGGACCTTCATTCTCCCAAGGTTGACGATTTTCTGGGTGAAGCCAGGCTGTTTAAAAAAGAGACGGGGCCGCTCGGACAAGGAGGGTAGTTTCGAAGGGACCCGCCCAACCCGGCTTTCCTCCAATGCAAATGGTTAAGTCCCCCCGTCCTGCCCGGAAAAAAACTCGAACCCCTTTGGGCCCACAACTCCAGCAGGGGTTTTCAATCAATAAGCTGCCCACTCCTAAAGGTTTAAGACCCACTTCTTTTTCCCCGTGGTAAAAGCTTTTGGGTTTTTTGTCCCCACAAAAATCCCCTAGGGATTGACCCCAAACTGTCGTCTGCCCGCTTAAAAATTTTTCGGTATTTTTTTTGGGATACAAAGTTATGCTCCCAAAAAAAAAACTGTGGTTTTCACTACTGATTAAAACAGAAAATTCCCGTCATTTAAAAACTGAGTAAATTCCTTGCCTTACCCGGAAGTGGGTTTAGGGCCAACGATGCCCCCCTGCTGTTCCCGGGCCCCTCCCAAGGGCCCCAGGGCCCGTTTTTCGAAGCTTTCGAAAATTTTTCTTTTGGTTCGGGCCCCATTGAAGGGGGGGGAAACCCAAAATGTACTGCTTTTTGTAAACTAAAATAAATTTTCGGGAAAGCGAAAACTGCCCCCCTTTTTTTTTCCCTAACAAATTCTTCCCTTGCGAATGCCCCCTCTGTTCCCTAGTTTGCTCAAGATCGATTTTTTTCCAGCTCAAGTGCCAAAAGACGCTGATTCACCTTAAAAACCCAGCTGCACTAAAAATGACCATTTTTTCTCCGTGGGGAAACAACTTTTTCTGCGAGAAAATAGTTGTTTTTGCCCTACTCCCTTGAGGGGAGGGGTTGATTCCCCCCTTTTTTCTTTCATGTTTGTCAGCAATCAGTGGGAAAGCCGGGTTTCGCAGCTGGAGAGGGGCGGTTTTTATTTAATGCCAATGGAAAAGGAAAAAATTTTCCAAAAAAGCTTTTAAAGGGGCAATTTAGGTAGGTTATGCAAAGTATATCCGACACCAACGTCTGACCCCGTTTTAGGTTGGATAAGTTTTTTCGCTATGCCCAAAATTTTTATTGCGAATAAACCCAAACGTTAAACCCTTTTAATTTTCAGGAAAAACCTTTGCTATGCACAGTACGATTGGCCCGAATAACATACAAGCAAAGCTGACTGCCAAAAATTTTCCCCACCCAACCCGGCTAGTAACAACTGACACGCAAAATTTGTAAAACAAAGCCAACAGCAAGCTGACAATGGGTTTCCCGCACGACTTCACCCTAAAACCCCAACCCGTTTTTCCCAAGTCCAGCCAACTCCTGGCAGGCCCCCCCCTTTTTCAACCCGGATTTCCCAAAAGGCCCGTTACCCCGGGGGTAAGGGAGCAAATAAAAACAGTAAAAAAAATTTTGACTTATATTATCCTTAAACCCAATTTGAACAGCAATTAAAGTTTCCCCAGACAGGGTAAGTATAGTTCACCCACGGGGGAAACAAAGCAAAATGAAAACAAAAAGATAGCAGAACCCTGCTTTAACCAGCTCAAAAAGGAATGACAAGGGGAAAACAAGGGGTAACCCCCCTAAACCCCTTTGGGTTTTCCAAAAACCTCTTCCCTTTTTGGGTAGAACCCGGGGCACAGTTTAAGACGGGGGCCCCATCTCAACTCCCTTTTCAACCTGGTTCGCTGGTTGGGGGGGAATTTCCTGTAAATGAAAGGGGGTGTTAATTTCGCCGAAAAAATTACGTACTCCCTTTTCATGGGCCCCACCCTCCAAAACAAAATCCCCACCTGCTTTTAACTTTTTTTTTTATCCCATCAAAACCCGGGCTGCCCTTCCCCCCCTTTTATTTTTTCCTTAAAATGCCTCACGAAATTCCCCCACACTCACAAATGGCCCCCTTCCTAAAATCCTTCAAGATGTTATTCCCCCTTGTCCTATCACGAAAAAAACACTTTCCCCATCTTTCACAACATTTTTAAAAATTCCCCCAAAAAAATTTTCCCCCCCTTCCCAATACCTCCCAACTCCCTTTTTAATTTAAATCCCTCTCCTATTTTTTAAATGACAAATCCATTTGTTCTCTAGGCTTTTTTAAATTGTTAATCTCACTCCAAAACTTTTTTTATTTTCAACAAAATTTGTTGATAACATCTCACCCACTCTCTCATTGCTCCCTTTTTTACATTGCATCTACCACTCTCTTAACCTCTCTCTTTTTCTCCATATACTCTTCCCTCCTTGCATCACTTCTACTTTGTAAAAACTTCTCATATGCTAACTTTTTCTCCTTACTACTCTCTTTACATCTTCATTCCACCAATCGCTCCTCTTCCCTCCCGCACCCACTTTCCTGTAACCACAAACTTCTGCTGAACACCTAACACTACATTTTTAAACCTACCCCATACCTCTTCGACCCCATTGCCTATGCTCTCATTAGCCCATCTATCCTCCAATAGCTGTTTATATCTTACCCAACTGCCTCCTCTTTTAGTTTATAAACCTTCACCTCTCTCTTCCCTGATTTTCTTTTTCTCCTTGTATCCCATCTACCTTTTACTCTCAGTGTAGCTACAACTAAAAAAGTGATCTGATATATCTGTGGCCCCTCTAAAAAACATGTACATCCTGAAGTCTACTCAACAGTCTTTTATCTACCAATACATAATCCAACAAACTACTGTCATTTCCCCCTGCATCATATCTTGTATACTTTTTTAAATCCTCTTTTTCTTAAAATTGTATCACCTATAACTAAACCCCTTCTATACAAAGTTCAAATCAAAGGGGCCCTCCCATTATCATTTACACCTGGCCCCCAAACTTCCCTACCACACCCCTTCTAAAAGTTTCTCCTACTTTAGCATTCAGGGCCCCTACCACAATTACTCTCTCACTTGGTTCAAAGGCTCCTAACATTCACTTAACATCTCCCCCAAAAACTCTATCTCTCCTGTGCATTCCTCCCCTCTCTCTCTCCTCTCTCTCTCTCTCCTATATATAATATATATATATATATATATATATATAAAATATATATATAATATATATAATAATATATATATAATATATATATATATATATGCAATAAGATCACAGTAAACAGGTGATTTCAGAATATGCAAAACAACCACTCTGGGAAAAAATAAGAAATTCCAAGCGCTTTCGTGACTACTCACATTTTTCAAGGAACTTCTTTCAGAGTGGTTGTTTTGCATATATATATATATATTATATATATATATAAATATATATATATAAAAATCTTAAAAAGCTCCACCAACCATCAAGGCATGGCACAACTTGCTACTTTTTGGCAATGTCTGCTTAGCTGTGCCGAAAGAAGGGAAAGAGCTAGCCTCAATGATAAATTTAAAACCTTAAGAGATTTTCCTAGATTTGATAACCTCATTCGCCTTCCCCGTCAACACAAAAAAGGGAGAGGCAGAACCCCCACTCACTCTACGACAGTGAAAAAGTCAGAGTCCAGGGGAGCAAGAAAAATTTAAGAGGGCAACACAGTGGGGGCAATAAGAATTATTACCAGTGAAGATACAGTTGCTCCCAGGGATGCTGACACGCTGAAGCCTTAGAGGAAAGCACCCTGCCAGGGAAACCAGAGGCACCAACAGTTCCCACACCTCTGTCCCCACTATGGAACCATTGGATAGTGGAAACTCAGACATTTACAAAGCAATAATGTCGTTCCCATCTGGCTCTGCTGGGGGTTACACTGGAATAGGCCACAGCATTTAAAGAAATGGTTAATCCAGTTATTGGGGAAATTGCAGAGACACTGCTTTCAGAGATCACAAGGTTCGTTCAACAAATTTCCCTTTGGGTGTCGATCCCTGATGAAATTGGGGCCCTTTTTTTTTTGTGAGAACCTTTGTGCACTTAAAAAGAAGGATGGAGGAATTCGGGCCCAATTGCAGTAGGCAACACCTTACGCCGCCCTCGTATCCAAAGCTGCTGTCCGAAGTATTCGTGCACAGGCAGCCATGATGCTTCAACCAAACCAGCTTGGCTTGGGGTCCCCTCAAGGAAGTGAAGCAGCGGTTCATGCAACAAGGGCGTATATCAACAACCTGCCTGAGGGCAATGCAGTGTAAAATTAGATTTCAAAAATGCGTTCAATCTCCTGAAAAGAGACGTGGTATTAGCAGCGTACAAGAACATTTCCCTGGTCTCTTCCCTTTGTTTCAGCCGGGTATAGCAAGGAATCAATGCTTCTCTTTGGAGAGCATGAAATTACATCATCGGAGGTGTCCGAACTAGAGATCCTCTTGCACCCTTTCTCTTCTGTATAAGCAGTTAGGGAAAGTTCACAGTCAGACTGACCTGCGACTAAACATCTGTTTTTCCTAGATGATGGCACACTACAATACAAAAGAGTCCCTCCTACATGACCTTTACGACAGGTAATGACACGGGGACAGGAAATGGGTCTCATCCTGAATCCATCCCAAATGTGAAATCCCTCAGGTCCAGTCAACAATGATAAATGCATTGAGAGCAAAACTACCAGGAGCAGCAGTCATTGCCCCCACAAATAGTGTCTTGCTAGGAGCACATCTGGGAAGCAATGCCATTGACACAAATTTCTCAGGGAAGAATTTGGAAGAGTTAAGGAGAATGGAACAACGAATAAGGCAATCAGGACACCACGATGCCTTGTACCTTCTCACAAAGTAGTGCTTGAGTCTGCCCAGGTTGACATATTTCCTAAATGTGCACCTCCAATAATGATAACCCTATACTGCCCGAATATGACAGTATTCTGAGGCAGATTTTTAACTGAAAGTAACCTAACCTTACTCTTAAGAAGGCAGTGAACCAAGCACACTTCCAGTCAGACTAGGAGGCATTGGTGTCCGCAAGTCATCACAGATTGCGTTTACCTGCTTTTCTGTCCTCGTGTATTGCATCCGAGAGCTTGTCCAGCGATTCTCCCTGAACATCTTAGGACAAGGTAGGAGTCCAGGACCCAAAAATTCATTGACGGAGCATTGATCTGGGATAATCAACGGCTTCTGGCCCAGACCTACTCCCCCCAACAACTACAAACAACGCACTGGGATGGTCCCAATAGTGAAAATATTGCTCCAATGCTTCAGAGTGTGTCAGGGAAGGAATAGAGACCGCCTCCTGCAGTGAGAGCCCCTCATTGCTGGGATTTTTCTGTGGCTGTTCCCAACTCCAGCCTTGGCACACGTCTCGACCCCACAGAACCATTCCGCATCGGGTCTGCCCTTCGACTTGGCGCCCCTATTCTCCCGAACACAGGTTATTTGCTGGCAGGAAGCAGCAGACCGATTCGGACCAGGTCTTGTGTGCAGTAATCCGAGGAAAATTGCAAGACATGAGGAGGTTAATAACATTATCCAAAGGAGCCTCACAACAGCTGGATCCCAGCAGTAAGGGGAGCCAACCCAACTATGCGATCTGATGGCAGCCAGAAGCCGTCCAGATGGTATCACCCTTCAAGCCTGGACAGATGGAAGCAGGTGGTGTGGGAACCCATTATACCATGGCATCTACCTTGGCTGAAACCTATCTCCAATACCCCAGGGAGGAAGGAGGGCACGCCAGCGCAGGGAGTCCCAAAAAGTCTAGAAAATAAGGAGTACTTGCCCATCATTATATGTTGTTCCCGATAGGCCCCTCAAGACCCTTGGGCTCATGGGGAAAGAGTCATCTTAATTCCTTAAGGATACAGGAAAAAGACCTCATCAGGTAACTAGGGATCCCAGGGCAGCTAGTTTTTTCGTTCCAGCGGCTCCGCGGCGGCTGTTCAGAGGGGTAAGCTGCTGTATTTTTGGCACACGCCCCAGCTCTGAGGAGCTGGATGATAGTTTCGCCTTATAATCGGTTATCACAACGTAACAAACATGTACCGTATATGCCACCTTTATATCAACAATAGTTATCACTTAAATCTTCTGTACCATATTATGTAATAAAAATTCCTATTGGCAAAAAAAAAAAATTACTAAAAGATGGGGTGGTAGGGGAAGTGAATATTCAAACGGCTTCAGAAGAATTCCCAAATCCAAATATTCTTCCTTGAAGTCCTTTTTTTTATGCACTTCTCCGAGGCAATGGTCTCCACATTTTACACCAGAGGTGGACCCCCTTTATAATATATATATAATAAATATATATATATATATATATATATATATATATAATATGTCGTGCCGAATAGCAGAACTTGCGATCTTGGCTTAAATAGCAAACGCTCATCCATGCCATATAGGCAAGCGAAAAATTTGTGTATGCAATAATTTTCGCCCAAAATCATTCTGAACCTAACGAAAAAAATAATTATTCACTGTGTTTGTTTTTGGCATTAAATTATTGTAAACGATCTAAAATGTATTTATTGGGTTAGCTAAAATAAATTGCTCTTGTTAAATAAGGTTAGGTAAGTTATTCTAAGATTCTTTGTGCAAAATTCTAAATTTTTACATCAACATTAATGAAAAAAAATATATCTTTTACACTTATAAGAGAAAATTCAGAAAGGACTTAATTTTAAGTGAGTTTCTTGCTAATTGACGCAGTTTTGACATATTCGGCACGAACATATAATATATATAAATATATATATATATATATTAGATATATATAAATAGATAGATATATATATAGAAATATAGTATCAAAATATAATTATATATATAATATATATATATATATATATATATATATATATAATATATATATATAATATAGATAATATATATATATTTAATATATATATATATATATATATATATATATAATATATATATATATAATATTATATATATATATAATAGATATTATAATATATATATAATATATATATCTATATATATTATATGAAATATTTATAATATATATATATATATATATATATATATATATATATATAGTATATATATATTTTTTTTTTTTTTTTTTTTTTTTTTTTTTTTTTTTTTTTTTTTTTTTTTTTTTTTTTTTTAAACAAGTCGGTCGTCTCCCACCGAGGCAGGGTGACCCAAAAATAAAGAAAGAAAATCCCCAAAAAGAAAATACTTCATCATCATTCAAACTCTTTCACACATGCACACATATAACTACTTTGCGAGGTGCTCAATACAACAGTTTTAGTAAGCATATACATATAAAGATACACAACATTCCCTCTTCCACTGCCAATATCCCACACCCCTCCTTTAAAGTGTCAGGCATTGTACTTCCCATTTCCAGACTCAAGTCCTACTTATAAAATACCGGTTTTCCTATCCCTCCCTGAATCCCTTCACTAAATATTAACCCTGCTCACACTCCAACAGATCCGCATGTCCCCAAAGTATCATTCGTCTCCATTCACTCCTATCTACCACGCCTCATGCACGCTTGCTGGAAGACCAAGCCCCTCGCCCACAAAACCCCTTTACCCGCCCTTTCCACCCTTCGAGACGACCCCTACCCCTCTTCCTTCCCCATAGATTATATGCTTCCATTCATTCTACTTTGAATCCATTCTCTCGTTAATGACGCAACCACCTCAATCAACCCCTCCCCCCTTTTCCCTTTGGGGCCTTTTTTTTTTTCTGCCCCCTGACTAATGTTTTTATTAACTCCACACCTTCTCCATTTACCACACTCCCGAATTTACTGCATATTATTTACACCACACATTGCCCTTAACAGGACACCCACTGCCTCCAACCTCTCCGCGCTTCTGCATTACCTCCCAAGTTCACAGCCATATAAGATGTTGGTACTACTAACTTTCATACATCCCTTCTTGCCTCCATAATACGTTTTTGACTCCACATATACCTCAACGCACCACCACCTTTTTTCCCTCATCAATTCTATGAATTAACCCATCCTTCCATACTCCACCGCCGACACGTCAACTCCCAATATCTGAAAACATTCACTTCTTTCCATACTCCTCCTCCCCAATTTGAATATCCAATTTTTTTTTTATCCTTAATCATTTGATACCCTCATCACCTTACTCTTTTTCTATGTTCTCTTTCAACCTTCACCAATAGCACACAATTCTCAAACTCATCCGCTAACCTTTGCAATTTTTCTTTAGAATCTCCCGATAAGCACAGTATCATCTGCAAAAAAGTAACTGTGTCAATTCCCATTTTTGAATTTTGAATCCCCCATAATTTAATCCCAACCCCCTAGGGGCGGGGGGGGGGGGGGGGGGGGGGGGGGGGGGGGGATCTCTCCCGAACGCCCTAGCATTTACTCTCTTTTACAACCCCATCTATAAATTATTAAACAACATGGTGACATACACATCCCTGTCTAAGACCTACTGTTACCGGAAGTATCTCCCTCTCTCTACACACCTAACCTGAGCCTCACTATCCCAAAAAAGCTCTTTCCAGCATTTAGTAACTTACCGACCTATCCCTAACTTGGCAACATCTCCACATTGCTCTCAATCCACTCTATCATATGCTTTCTAATCCATAAATGCAATAAAAACTTCCCTACCTTTTATTCCAAATAACTGTTCACAATTATATGCTTTCAATGTAAACACTTTGACTACACATCCCCTACCCCTCTGAACTCCTGGCTCAGCGCAAATTTCCTAAATTCTGTCTTACCTCCTAATTCTTTCCAATGATAACTTCTAACCGATACTTTTCCGGTATACTCATTAACTACTTAATTCCTCATAATTTTTACAATCTCTTCTTTGTCCCTTTCCCTTATATAATGGGACTAATAACTGCTCCACTCTCGCCAATCCATAGGTACCTTCCCCTCTTTCATACATTTATTAAACAAAAGTACCAACCTCTCCTACTCTAAATCCCCCCTGCTTTTAACAGTTTCTGTCATGATCCCATCAGTTCCACTGCTTACCCACCTTTCATTCTCTCGTAATGCCGCACTACCTCCACCACACTTTCATTCAGCTCTTCTCACTCCTAAAAGATTGGTATACCTCCCCTGGCCATTGCATGAAATTACCGCCCTCACCCATTTCTTCCTCACATTAAAAGTTTCCTCAAAATATTCTCGCCATCTACCTAATACCTCCTCTTCCCATCGACTAACCCCCGCTACTCTGTTTTTAATGGACAAACCATACTTTCCCTAGCTTTCCTTATCTTGTTTTAACTCACTCCAAAATATTTTCTTATTTTTCATTAAAATTTCTTGACAGTGCCTCTCCCTCGTTCATCTGCTCTCCTTTTGCACTCTCTCAAACCAACTCATTCACCTTTCTTTACTCTCCATATACTCTGCTCTTCTTATACACTTCTGCTTTGGTAAAAAACCTCTCGTAAGCTTCCTTTTATTCTCTTTTTATCACACCCTTTTACGTCATCATTCCACCAATCACTCCTCTTTCCTCCTGCCCCCACCCTCCTATAACCACAAACTTCCTGCCCCCACATTCTAATACTGCATGTTAAAACTATTCCAACCCTCTTCAACCCCCCCACTACTCATCTTTGCACTAGCCCATCCTTTCTGCCATATAGTCCGCTTATATCTCGCCCGAACTTCCTCCTCCCTTAGTTTATACACTTTCATCCTCCCTCTTACTTGTTGTTGGCCACTTCCTCTTTTCCCATCTTCCTCTTACTCTAACTGAAGCCACAACTATATAATGATCGACATAATCAGTTGCCCCTCTATAAACATGTACAATCCTGACCTACCCTTCAACTTTTATCCACCAATACATAATCTAAAAAACTACTTTCATTACGTGGCATACATCATACCTTGTATATTTTTTATCCTCTTTTCTCATAAATATGTATTACTTTATTTCCAATTTTTCTTTCTTCTACCACATACTCCAATAAAAGCTCCCCCATTTACATTTACCCTGGCACCCCAAATTTACCTACTACCCCTCCATAACATTTTACCCACTTTAGCATTGAAACCCCAACCACCATTACTCTCACATCTTGATCAAAACTTTCCCCACGCATCACTCAACATTTTCCCTGAATTCTCTCTCCTCTCTACACTTCTTTCCTTCGCCAGGTGCATACACGCTTACTATAACCCACGTTTCGACATCCATCATTATTTTACTCCACATAATCCTTGAATTTATGCATTTTAAGTCCCTCATTTCCTGCCATACTTATCCTTCAACATTATTGCTACTCCTTCTTCTAGCTCTAACACATTTGAAGAAACCCCTGACCTAATCCCATTTATCCTCTCCATTGAAACTCGCCCACCCCCTTCCCTTTGTTTCACTTAAAGCAGACATCCAGTTTCTTCTCATTCATAACATCCACAATCATCCTTCTTATCATTTGCACAAACATCCACGCACATTACAGACTTCCCACTTGACAATTTTCTTCTTCTTATTCTTTTTAGTAATCTTTACAGGAAACGGGGTACTAGCCCATTTTTCCCCGGCATTTTATTTGGGACTTTTACAACACGCATGGCTTTACGGAGGAAAGATTCTTATTCCACTTCCCATGGATATAAAAGGAAAAGTAACAAGACCAAGAACTATTAAGATAAAATCAAAGAAAACTCAGATGATTTGTGTATAAATAAACGTGTACATGTATGTGTAGTGTGACCTAAGTGTAAGTAGAAGTAGCAAGACGTACCTGTAATCTTGCATATTTATGAGACAGACAAAAGACACCAGCAATCCTACCATCATGTAAAACAATTACAGGCTTTCGTTTTACACTCACTTGGCAGGACGGTAGTACCTCCCTGGGTGGTTGCTGTCTACCAACCTACCAACCTGTGGGTGGATGTGAGCTGGACCTGACTAGCTTGGGCTACCAGGTCAGGTGCCGTGCTCCTTCCTTAAATGGAAGTGACCTGACTAGGTGGTCATTGTTCTAGGCCGGGGGGTGGCATGGACCTGCTTCGCATGGGTCACTAGGCCTGTTGCAGTGTTCCTTCTTTATTATATATATATATATATATATATAAGAAAATTTAAAAAAGAACACGGCAACAGGCCCAGTGACCCATGCGAAGCAGGTCCAATGCCACCCCCCGGCCTAGAACAATGACCACCTAATCAGGTCACTTCCATTTAAGGAAGGGGGCACGGCACCTGACCTGGTAGCCCAGCTAGTCAGGTCCAGCTCACATCCACCCACACCCACTCATGGATTTATCTAACCTATTTTTTAAAAATGCACAACGTTTTTAGCCCAGTAACTGTACTCGGGAGTTTGTTCCACTCATTCGCAACTCTATTACCAAACCAGTGCTTTCCCATATCCTTCCTGAAACTGAACTTTTCCAGCTGGGGTCAGGAATCGCGGGAACAACTAAAAGCCATAAATGGGTTCGAAAGAAACCCAAAGTATTCTTTTTTTCTGCCAAATCAAAGTCGAGAACAAACATCCAGTATTGGGCCCCTACTTAAAAAAGATTTGGGGCCTACACAGATGACAGCAAGGAAATTTAGTGAGCTACTCACGTCCCAGTATGACTCAGTTTTTAGCAAGCCGCTAACCAGACTGAGAGTAGAAGATCAAAATGAATTTTTTATGAGAGAGCCACAGAATTTGGTTAACACAAGCCTATCTGATATTATCTTGACACCAAATGACTTTTGAACGACGATAATGACATGCCCATGCACTCTACCCCAGGGCCAGACTCATGGAACTCCGTGTTCATCAAGAACTGCAAGAAGCCCCCTATCACGAGCTTTCACCATCCTATGGAGAGGGAGCATGGACACGGGGGTCGTCCCACAGTTACTAAAAACAACAGACATAGCCCCACTCCACAAAGGGGGCAGTAAAGCAACAGCAAAGAACTACAGACCAATAGCACTAACATCCCATATCAAAAAAATCTTTGAAAGGGTCCTAAGAAGCAAGATCGCCACCCATCTAGATACCCATCAATTACACAACCCAGGGAAACATGGGTTTACAGCAGGTCGCTCCTGTCTGTCCCAACTACTGGATCACTACGACAAGGTCCTAGATGCACTAGAAAACAAAAAGAATGCAGATATAATATATACAGACTTTGCAAAAGCCTTCGACAAGTGTGACCATGGCGTAATAGCGCACAAAATGCGCGCTAAAGGAATAACAGGAAAAGTTGGTAGATGGATCTATAATTTCCTCACAAACAGAACACAAAGAACAGTAGTCAACAGAGTAAAGTCTGAGGCGGCTACGGTGAAAAGCTCTGTTCCACAAGGCACAGTACTCGACTCCCATCATGTTTCTCATCCTCATATCTGACATAGACAAGGATGTCAGCCACAACACCGTGTCTTCCTTTGCAGATAACACCCGAATCTGCATGACAGTGTCTTCCATTGCAGACACTGCAAAGCTCCAGGCGGACATCAACCAAATCTTTCAGTGGGCTGCAGAAAACTATGAAGTTCAACGATGAGAAATTTCAATTACTCCGATATGGTAAACATGAGGAAATTAAAACTTCATCAGAGTACAAAACAAATTCCGGCCACAAAATAGAGCGAAAAACCAACGTCAAAGACCTGGGAGTGATCATGTCGGAGGATCTCACCTTCAAGTACCATAACATTGTATCAATCGCATCTGCTAGAAAAATGACAGGATGGATAATGAGAACCTTCAAAACTATGGATGCCAAGCCCATGATGACACTCTTCAGGTCGCTTGTTCTATCTAGGCTGGAATATTGCTGCACACTAACAGCACCTTTCAAGGCAGGTGAAATTGCTGACCTAGAAAATGTACAGAGAACCTTCACGGCACGCAAAAACGGAGATAAAACACCTCAATTACTGGGAGTGCTTGAGGTTCCTAAACCTGTATTCCCTGGAACGCAGGTGGGAGAGATACATGATTATATACACCTGGAAAATCCTAGAGGGACTAGTACCGAACTTGCACACGAAAATCACTCACAACGAAAGCAAAAGACTCGGCAGACGATGCAACATCCCCTCAATGAAAAGCAGGGGCGTCACTAGCACGTTAAGAGACAATACAATAAGTGCCAGGGGCCCGAGACTGTTCACCTGCCTCCCAGCATACATAAGGGGGATTACCAATAGACCCCTGGCTGTCTTCAAGCAGGCACTGGACAAACACCTAAAGTCGATAACTGACCAGCCGGGCTGTGGCTCGTACGTTGGATTGCGTGCAGTCAGCAGTAACAGCCTGGTTGATCAGGCTCTGATCCACCAGGAGGCCTGGTCACAGACCGGGCCGCGGGGGCGTTGACCCCCAGAACTCTCTCCAGGTAAACTCCAGGTCAGTCTATCCTCATAGGGAAGATTTCTGATACATGGGATCAGCTTTGTCATCCTCCTCTGTACGTTTTCCAGTGCATTTATATTCATTCTGTTGGTTTAGAAAGACACGTAAGCAAAACACTATGACATATTTATTAGAAAACGTTTCGGTCCTGGGACCTTGATCACTTCTAACATACAGAGGTAGAAGGACATATATATAGGCGGAGAGTGAGGTGTGAGTGACGCATGGTGACCTGAAGAATGTCATGTTGGGATGATGACGGATAGACGATGAAATCATGTGACTCCTGTGTTGTTGGGTTGGTGGTGCTTAAGTATCATGTATGCCAATGTTTTTGAAATTTTGTAGTTTCCAGTGTTACGTTCTATAGTGTCGGTGACGGCGATTAGTGAGGCTTCTTGGCACCGTCGGCGTCTGAGTTATGGTTTAGTGAGAACGAGTTGTGCCTCATTCCAGTTCATCAAATGCCCCGTGGAGTCTCTGTGGAAGACACAGGCGTACCTTACATCGTCTGTTTCAATGCTCATTCAGGCGGACTGCAAGATCTCTGCCTGTCTCGCCTACATATTTCTTGGGACAGAATCTACTGGGTATGGTGTAGACGCCTGCTGTAGAAGTTAGAGGTGTGGGGCTGCGTTTCGTAGTGTGGTCTTTGACAGATGATGTGTTTATGGTGGAAACGTTGATGTTACTCATAGCAAGTGCCCGGCACAAGGCACAAGCTATCCTCATCAAACCGCCCATGGAACAGCCCCCTAAGCAGTTCATAGTGCTCCCATGTGGTGATGTTGCCACGAATACTCGCCGGGCACTTACTATGAGTAACATCAACGTTTCCACCATAAACACATCATCTATCAAAGACCTCACTACGAAACGCAGCCCCACACCTCTAACTTCTACAGCAGGCGTCTACACTATCCCCTGTGGATTCTGTCCCAAGAAATATGTAGGCGAGACAGGCAGAGATCTTGCAGTTCGCCTGAATGAGCATCGAAATGCCTCTAACAGAGACGATGTAAGGTACGCCTTTGTACTCCACAGAGACTCCACGGGGCATTTGATGAACTGGAATGAGGCACAACACGTTCTCACCAAACCAGACCTCAGACGCCAACGGTGCCTAGAAGCTTTACTAATCGCCGTCACCGACACTGTAGAACGCAACACTGGAAACTACAAAATTTCAAAAAACATTGGCATACATGATACTTAAAGAAGCTTTACTAATCGCCGTCACCGACACTATAGAACGCAACACTGGAAACTACAAAATTTCAAAAAACATTGGCATACATGATACTTAAGCACCACCAACCCAATAACACAGGAGTCACATGATTTCATCGTCTACCCGTCCTCATTCCAACATGACATTCCTCAGGTCACCGTGTCGTCACTCACACCTCACTCTCCGCCTATGTATATATAGTCTTTCTTCCTCTGTATGTTGGGTCAATCACACACACACCTTCATCGATCAACGATCTCGCCTCTCTAATTACCCCGTACTGAGAGTGACTTTCCTAAGAGTGGTGGTTACTGGACCTTCGTCTTCACCATCAGGATTGGTGCGTCGGCGGCTGCCTATCCAAGGGCAGGAAGCCTCCCTCTGCACTCCTGTTGCTGTCTGAAGTCTCCACGCCTCAGACTGTACTGTAGTCTACAACCATACAGCCAGTGTTGCCTCTCCCGTTTCTGTCTGAAGTCTCCACTCCCCAGCCTGTATGTGAAGTCTGCACGCCATACAGCTAGTGTTGGCTCTCCTCACCGCTCACAGCCAGTGTTGCCTCTGTTCACCCAGTGGTGGTTACTGGACTTTCGTCTAGACCAGCAGGATTGGTGCGTTGGTCGCTGCCTACCCAAGGGCAGGAAGCCTCCCTCTGCACTCCTATTGCTGTCTGAAGTCTCAGCGCCTCAGCCTGTACGTGTTGTCTGCACGCCTTACAGCCAGTTCAGGGCATACAGTGCTCCATCAAGCTACAACTCACCTCCTCAGTGTCCTGTGCCTCCAGAGACGGACTCCACAAGAAAACTTTAAAGTTATAGCCAGACAAGTATGTGTGTCTACTTCACACGTACTTGCCTATCCAATTATTTTCACAGATTTGGCCGCCACATCTAATTTACGATGCCTACAATGCCTTCCACTTCCTTCCCCCTTACCACTCCTCTACTGCCAACACCTGCCTCTACTCTGTCTACTCCTGCCTCTAAGACCTACCCTGCCTCTACCTCTTCCAAACTCAATTCTTTCTCACTTAACCTAAAATACTCTAAATCTGATCATGCCACTATCTGTCCTGGAAATTTATTGTACCAGATCACTGGCGCACCTCAGCTGAAAGTCTTTAAAACCAACTCAGGCTTCAAACTCCTTCTTGACAGGCATTCTTACGAAACGTACACCTCAACTGAAACCAGACAAAAACTTCTCAACGCAGGCTTCACTATTATTTGGACTATTGAGCACCGCGCCAAATGCACAGTGATCGCAAAACACGTAGACTATTCTCTCCTGACTGCCTATGACACAGACAAAGAAGACTTAAAGACAAAAGTACTAAGAACAAAGCCTCTGTTGACGATATTTACAGACCTGAAAACTCTACCATCCTCAAAATACGCTGTTCAACTTCTTCTGACGCCTCTACACTCTTCAATCAAGGAATCCTCGCCAAGACCATCCGCATTTCTCCAAAGGCTCTCTTCACTCCAAACTTTCACCCTATCACACAATGTCTGAAATTCTACAAATTCGGCCACGACAAAATCTCATGCACATCCACTCAAATCTGCTCCAGATGTTCAGCAACTGGCCACTTCTGGAACACTTGCAACCTCCCCCTTAAATGTTCTAACTGTGGCGGGTCACACACTGCAGTTGCAAATTCCTGCCCTTCTAGAAAAGACATTCTCTCCACCCTCAGAGCTAGCTAACCTCCCTCCCTCCCCAACCCCTTCCCTACACCCCCCCTACCATACCTTCCTCCCCTACCCCCAATGCCTGGGCCTCCCCACGTCCTTGGTCTACCTCTCCTACTCTAGACACTTCAAACACCAACACACACATTACAATCACTTCTTCTTCTACACCTACACCCACACTAGACTACAAAACTAACTGCCAACCCGCCACTGCTGCCCACTCTGTGATGGTAATCTCTCAAGCTTACCAATCAGACTACTCACATGTTCTTAACCTAATCTTGTCTGCTAACAATCTTCCCTCTTTAATTATCCCTCCTTCCTGCTTCTCTTCTAAGCCCCCCTACAACCTCTACCTCCTCCCTCTCCCTCACTCCTCCACTTCCTACACCCACCAGCTCTCCTCCTCCTCTACCCGTCTTCACTAGTTCTACACCTCCCACCAACATCCCGACTGCTGCTGCTACGACCACCCCTCCCCCACCTCCTTACCCACTTCCTCATCCCCAACCAAAGTTTCCACTTCCTCATCCCTTACCTCAGCTTCCACTTCCTCATCCCCTACCAAAGCTTCCACTTCCTCTGCATCTACCTTTGCCTACTCCTCCACCACAACAAAAACTTAATCCAGGTCCAACTCCACCTCCTCCAGACAAAATCCACTTAAACTTAAACCTGCCCCAACTTCTGACAGACAGACCAAAGAACATAAAAAGAGATCCATCTCTTCCTCCCCCTCCAGGAAACTGGTCCGTAGCACCTACAAACACAAATCCACAGATGGCACCACTATCACGGGCTTTAATCTAAACTCCTCCCCCGACATTAACTTTGCTATGACGAAACCATTAAATCATGTTTAAGGTGATTCAGTTCAATGTACGTTCTTACTTTACAATTAGACACCTACTGGCGGAGCTCCTTGAAACAGAGAGGCCAGATATTGTTTTACTTAACAGTACCTGCCTCAAAGCCCCTCAACATATCCGCCATTATGGTTATACTGCACTACAGTCCCCCTATGATCCCCACGATGGTGTTGCCATCCTTGTCAAATCCAACATAAAACACAAATTTTTCCCAATCCCTTTTATTCACCAACACTGTCTTGCAGTCAGAATACACTCCCACCTTGGCCCCTTTATCTTTTTCACCACCTATGCTCGCCCAAACACTATTCTCAACATACACGACCTTTCCTTAGTCTTCAACTACATCAACACACCAACATACCTACTAGCTGATATGAATGCCAAACACACCACCTTTCATCACACCAGTAACAACCAACTTGGTCACCAATTACTCAACTTCACAAACCATAAACACCTAATTCATCTCAGCCCAGCCTTCAACACCTTCTACAATCACTCTGGCCAAGGCAAACCAGACATCATTCTGGCAAACCGACCCAGCTCTCTATTTCAACACTACATCTCACCTGGCCCTATTACAGGCTCTGATCACATCCCAGTCACCTTACACATCTCCAACCCTATCCTCATCCCAACCACTCCTTCCTTCTCCTAAAAGAACGCTGACTGGGATGCTTTCAAACAACACATAGACAATACTAACCTCACTTATGACTACAACAACAAACCTATTTCTGACATCGATACTCAACTTGATCTCATCCAGGACACCATTACACAAGCAGCCAACACCGCAATACCAAAGAAAACTCACACCACTCGTTATTCCTTCAAACCCTCACTCAAAACAAGAAGACTAATTATCTGCTACCACAACCGCTTTCTCTACAACACACACAGATTTAATCAAGTCCAATTAGATCTCACTTACCTTAGAAACAACATTTTACACAGCCTAGACCAATACCACAACAATTACTGGTCACAACTCATACAACAAGCGGACAAACAGCATATTAAAAACACTAAAGCCTTCTGGAACTTTATCAAAAATATCAGAGGCACCACTCCCACCAACAAATTCAAACACACCACACACAACAACACACACATCTCAGACCCGCAGGCTGCTACTAACATCTTCAAACACATCTGGGAGAACATCTTCCATCCTCTCCCACCTCACCCTAACGTTATTCAACACATTCAGAACATAGAACACTGGAACACTGCACACACACAAGAAACAACACCAGATAGCCACATACATCTAGACTCTCTTACCTCCTCCCAAGAACTTGACACTCCTTTCACCAACACATACATTAAAACTCTCCTCAGACACCTTCCTCCCAAGGCTCCAGGTGCCTCTGGCCTAAACCATATTATCCTAAAACACCTTCCTGACTCTATCATTACTGCCTACACAAACCTCCTCAATGCCTCCCTTGCATCTGGATACTTCCCTTCCCTCTTCAAAGCTGCTACTGCTATCCTCCTTCCTAAACCCAAAAAAGACCACTCTGATCCTAGAAACTATCGCCCTATCAGCCTCCTCGAAACTTTTGGAAAAGTCTTTGAAAAACTCTTCAACCATCGCCTTCGCAGATACCTGGAACACAACTGTCTACTTTCTGGTGGCCAGTTTGGCTTCAGAACACACAGATCCACACAGGATGCCATTAACATCATTCTCAACTACATCCACATAAACACAAAACAAAGAAACAGGACAGTCCTAGTTGCAAAAGACGTTGAAAAAGCTTTTGACACTGTCTGGCACGAAGGGCTCAAGTTCAAACTCTGCACTAACTTTAACCTGCCTCTCACTACTCGTAAACTCCTCTGCAACTTCCTAGACGGCCGTACCATGAGAATCAAATTCCAAGGCTGTTACTCTGACTACTTCACATTAAATGCCGGAGTACCCCAGGGATCTGTCCTCTCCCCTACCGTCTACATTTTATACACTAACGACATTCCAACACCTGTATACCACAACTCCATCACACTAGCCTATGCAGATGACATTACACAACTTATCACTCATGCCAATATAGATACTCTCACACATAAAACACAAAATGTGGTCGACAGGATAGCCATCTGGGAACAAAAATGGAGGATCAAAACCAATGCAGCTAAATCCAGCATTACGTATTTTAACTACAGGAAACGCGATCCTCCATTACCTGTCGAGCTCAGAACAGCTGACACCCGCACTTACATCCCCATCACACAATCTGTCACTGTCCTTGGCGTTAATCTTGACTACCTTCTTCGTTTACACGGACACATTCACTCAAGGCATGCAATAGCTATTAAGGCCCTTGCGGGCCTCTACAAGCTGAAACATGCCTCTCAACGCACCAAACTACATCTCTACAAATCCCTAATTCGTCCTCTGATAACTTACTCTCCTCTAGCCCTCCCTCTTGCAGCAAAAACAAACTTAAACTGCAGTGTGTCCAGAACAAGGCGCTGCGCTGGGTGCTTGATGTCAGATGGGAGGACTTCGCCACAAGCGAGTCTCTCCATGCCCAATTAGACATCCCTGCGCTGAATCTGTACTGGAAGACGCTCAGTGACAGATACATAGACAAACTTGAGACACGACATGACTACTGGACCTCTCTCCTTGACGAAGACATTCGCAGACCCACAAACCAACACAACCTTTTCTACTCCTTGTATGATCCTGCACCTAACCCTACTTACAAATAACCTTGGATTCGCTGACAGGTACCTTCTCTGACAGGTACCATTCTCTGACCCACGTTCATCTTAGCTTTTGGGTTAAGACATGGCTCAGTTCTACACTCCTCTCTAGCGTTAAACGTCGCATGTCCCTTCCTTCCCGCTCACCCCACCGGAGTCCCAACAGAAGAGGCTGAATTTCTCTTCTCAATATCTGTCCCACGATCGCCTTCGCTGCTGGGTTAAGCCCTGGCTCTATTTCTACGACTAAGAACACTCCTCTCCAGCACTATTCTTCGTCTGTTCCGTCTTCCCCGCTCATCCCATTTGGGATCTTACCTGAACTTTCGTTCGTTCGTTCGTTCTGTATGTTAGAAGTGATCAAGGTCCCAGGACCGAAACGTTTTCTAATAAATGTCATAGTGTTTGCTTACGTGTCTTTCTAAACCAACTTGTCGGTATTTATTACCAAGGTTTATACCATATCCATTCTGTAATACGGTGACCAGAACTGAGCAGCATCATCTAAATGAGGCCTAACCAAGGATATATAGAGTTGAAGAACAACCTGAGGACTTCTATTATTTATACTTCTAGATATAAAGCGAAGGATTCTGTTAGCTTTATTGCGAACACTTATGCACTGTTGTCTTGAATTCAGATTACTGCTAACCAGAACTCCTAAATCTTTTTCACAATCAGTAGTATTAAGATCTACACTATTCACTTTATATGTGGCATGGTTATTGTCCTGTCCAACATTTAGCACTTTGCATTTGTCTATATTAAACTGCATCTGCCAGTTCTCCGACCACTGCATCAGTCTATTTAAATCATCCTGGAGAGCTCTAATGTCCTCAATGAATTTGACGGCCTATTTTGATACTACGGTCCTACCAAGTGAGTGTAAAACGGAAGCGTGTAATTGTTTTACATAATGGTAGGATTGCTGGTGTTTTTTTTTTTCGCCTCATAAACATGCAAGATTTCAGGTACATCTTGCTTCTTCTACTTACACTTAGGTCGCACTACACTTGCATATACAAGCATATTTCTCACACCCCACTGAGTTTTCTTCCATTTTCTTAGTAGTTCTTGTTCTGGTAAACATTCCCCCACGACTGAATTCATCTTAGGACTGTAGAAGCCAGTCCTGGCGAAATGTCTCCTTCCATAAATGTCTTCAACTGTAGTCAAGTATCTTTTCACAGACTGTGGGTATCACATGACCATTTAGAATCGTTAGAATCACAGTTGTTGGGCTTGAAAGTGGTCACTGGGTGGACGAAACGTTGTCAGTAAAGATTTCATAATACTTCATGAGATCCTTTATTAACAAACCTCTAAGATAAAACATTATTAATTCCTTAAATTGAGATTGATTTCAGGAGAATAAACAATTTCAGAGGATGAATAAAATCAAACGTAATATTAAAAAGACCTCAGTTACAGAAATTCTGAACAGTAAAAGTGTTTTCGAAATTCCTGTACAAAACACTAAGTTTAATTCTACTAAGATACAATAAGTATTAATTTGTATTTATATCTAAGAAAAGTTCAATGCTTGAAAAAACAATTTAGAGCAATACTGATTAACAAAGTTTAAAAAAAACTTATATATAATGCTAAACTTTGACAAGAACTGTAATAATTTAGGAATCCAAAAGTTTGAAAAGGCATAATTTTCAATTAATAATAAAAAGTGGTCTGAAAAAACTTTGAACACTAAACGTTGAAGAGGGAAAACTTCAGGGGTTGGAATTTTAATAAGCGAGTGGCCTGAAAGCTTCCATAATGCCCTCCTCATTACTCCTAACCACCGCTAAGGGCCATCCACATCCAGCAGTCAGTGCTTTTCCAGGACCAATTGCCATTGAGAATGCTATCAACCTGCCTCATCTCTCGCCTCGACTGGTCGTCACAGGCTGAATGAGAGAGGTTATGAGAACATAAATGAAGCGTTTAATAATTATGCTCAAATGCCGAAAGCTATTGCCCATCTCACAGTGCATTATTACTGTTCCTGTACCGTGTGTGTGTACTCACCTAGTTATGGTTGCAGGGGTTGAGACAGCTCCTGTGTGTGTGTGTGTACTTAACTATTTGTTGTTGCAAGGATCAAGTCATAGCTCCTGGCTCTGCCTCTTCACTGCTCGGTACTAGGTCCACTCTCTCCCTGTTCCATGAGCTTTATCCTATCTATTCTTAAAGCTATGTATGGATGTATGGATCGTGCCTCCACTACATCACTCTCTAGATTATTCCACTTCCTGACAACTCTGTGTCTGAGTCTTCAACTTCCAGTTGTGACCCATTGATGCTGTGTCACATCTCTGAAACATTCTGTTACAGTCCACCTCGTCAATTCCATGCAGCATTTTATATGTCGGTTATCATGTCCCCCCATCCCTAATGTTTTCCATTGTTGCCAGGTTGACTTTCCTTAACCTCTCCACGTAGGACATACTAGTCTTGTTGCAAACCTTTTCACTTACTCTAATTTCCTGACATACTTGACCAGGTGTGGGTTCCATTCTGGTCCCGCATACTCCAATATGGGCCTGACGTACCCAGTGTATAGAGTGTTAAACGATTCCTTACTCAGGTGTCAAAAAGCTATTCTTAGGTTTGCCAGACACCCATATGCTGCAGCAGTTATTTAGTTGGTGTGTGCCTCAGATGTGCTCGGTATTATACTCACCCCAATATCCTTTTCCTTTGAGTGAGGTTTGCAGTCTTTGGCTCCCTAGCCTGTACTTTGTATGCAGTTTTTTTTTTTTTTTTTACCTTCCCCAATCTTCATGACTTTGCACTTGGTGGGGTTAATCTCAGGGAGTCAGTTGTTGGACCAGGCCTGCACCCTGTCCGGATCCGTCTGTAGTCCTACCTGATCCTCATCCACTTGAATTCTCCGCATTAGTATCACATCATCTCTAAACGGAACATCTCAAAATCTATCCTTTCCGTCACGTCTGTCAAGTCATTCACAATACAGAAACAGCACCGGCCCTAGGAGTGACCCTTGTAGAACCCCGCTCGTCACAGGCTTCCACTATGACGCTTCGTCACGTACCAACACTCGTTGTTTCCATCCTGTCAGGTATTGTCTAATTCATTGCAATGCATGTCCTGTTATTCCTGCCTATTCCTCTACCTTTGCACTAATCTCTCGTGCGGAACTGTGTTGAAAGCCTTTTTACAGTCCAAGAAAACGCAGTCTACCCAACATTCTTTCACCTGCCTTTTTTTCTGGCACCTTGCCGTAAAACTCCAGTAGATTTGTGACGCAGGATTTCCCCTCCTTGACACTGTGCTGGTTATCAATCTATTCCTGATAAGCTTCTTCAGGATTTTCTTTCTCTTTGACATGTCAGCGACATTAGTCTGTAGTTTAATGCTACCTGCCGGTCTCCTTTCTAAAAAA
The DNA here is from genome assembly GCF_026875155.1 of Cherax quadricarinatus. Lineage (NCBI taxonomy): Eukaryota > Metazoa > Arthropoda > Malacostraca > Decapoda > Parastacidae > Cherax > Cherax quadricarinatus. Next base: position 5,212,352 of record NC_069416.1, read on the forward strand.
ATTAGGACTATATTTGTTTTCTTCCACACCTCAGGTAGTTACCCTCTTTCGATAAATGTGTTGAAGATTGTTGTTAATGGCATACACAGTGCCTCTGCTCCCTCTCTCAGAAACCAAGGAGAGATGTCCGATCCTACAGCCTAAGAGGTAACTAGTTCACTCAGTAGCCTCCTCTTCCTCGGTTCGGTGTTGTGTAACCAGCACTTGTTGGTGTAGCCTAACATTCCATTTTGCTGGAGTCCTTTATGTCTTCTCGGGAAATACTTCCTTAAACCTTGTTTTGGGCTCTTCACATAATTCTTAGTCATTTCTTGTGATCTCCCCTGCTTCTGCAGCCTGATTACCTGGTCGTTGACTACTGTTTCCCTCCTGATGAGGTTGCACAGCAGCTTTGGGCCAAATTTGGCTTTTCATGCTACTCATTCTCGTATTGATGTTTGGCTTCCCTCCATATTCATGCATATTCGTTCGGGCTCTTCGACTAATTTCCTTATACTCCTGTGTCATTTGTCTTCTCTACTTTTCATATTCTATAATGCACTTAGTTTTGGCCTCTCTAAACCCTTGGATAAACCAAAGGCTCGTTCTGGTCTTCCCATTATTTCTGGTGCCTTTGGGTACGAGCATCTCTGCCTCCTTGCTTTTATTTTTGATCATGCCTTCCACCATTTCATTCATTATTTATCTCACCAGATTTCTTTCCCATTTTACCTCATGAGAAAATTTTTCATGCCTGTGTAGTCCACTCACATGGCGCCTGGCTTCTCCCATCCTACTCGTGCTGCTTCACTCCACTTGTAACTATGTATTCGAAGCTCACGATGATGTAATCACTAACTCCGAGTACCATTTCATACGTGAATTCCCAATTGTCAGAACTACTCAAGGTAAATGTGAGGTCCAGCCTTGCTGGTTCATCCTCTCCTCTCTCTCTCTCTCTCTCTCTCTCTCTCTCTCTCTCTGGTAGTGTTCCTAATATGTTGATACATTAGGTTTTCCAGTACCACCTCCATCATCTTTGCCTTCCATGTTTCTGGCTCTCCCATGTGGCTCAAGGTTTCCCCACTCAATCTCCTTGTGATTGAAATCACCAACAATTAGTAGATTTGCCCTACCCATATGGGCCCTTCTGGCTACCTCAGCTAGTGTCTTCACAATTCCTCTATTGCTTTCATCATATTCTTGTATTGGTCTCCTGCTATCTTGTGGCTGGTTGTACATCACTGCAATCACCACCTTGTTACCCAAAGTCTGAAGTGTTCCTACTGTGTAGTACCTTGCTTCCCTTCTGTCCACTCTTTCGAACTCCTCAAAACTCCACTGGTTTTTCATGACCATTACAACTCCTCCTTCCCCTCTGCTCTCTCTATCTTTCCTCAGGATCTGATACCTAGTTGGAAAGAATGCGTCTGTTATTCTTATGAGCTTGGTTTCTGTGAGTGCTATAATGACTGGGGAAGCCTCTATTATTCTTTCTTGCCAGTCCTCAAATTTATTCATAATTACGTTAGTGTTGGCGTATCATACCTTAAGCTTCTTTTACAAAACTGCATTGTGGGGGATGGGTGCAGGGAAGGAGGGAATGGGTGGGTGCAGGGAAGGAGGGAATGGGTGGGTGCAGGGAAGGAGGGAATGGGTGGGTGCAAGGGAAGGGGGAATGGGGGGGTGCAGGGGAAAGGGGAGAATGGGTGGGGGGCAGGGGAAAGGGGGAATGGGTGGGTGCAGGGGGAGGGGGGGAGACCTGGGAGGGGTACTCTGGAGTCTGCTTATAAGGGGCCAGTGCTTGGGGTGTGTCGTTGTGAACGGGTGTGGTTTTTTTTAGGATTATTTTGTTTGGGGTGGGTTTTGGTTCTGGGGGTTCTGTGTTTTGTGGGTGTTCTGTTTCTGTGGGGGGTTTGGTTCTGTGGTGGTTCTGTGTTTTGTGGGTGGTTCTGTGTTCTGTGGGTGGTTCTGTGTTTTGTGGGGGGTTCTGGTTTTTGTGGGGGGTTCTGTGTTTTTGGGGGGGTTTTTGTTTGTGGGTGGTTTGTTTTTTTGGTGGTTTGTGTTCTCTGGGGGTTCTGTGTTTTTTTGGGTGGTTCTGTGTTCTGTGGGTGTTCTTGTTTTGTGGGGGGTTCTTGTTTTTTGGTGGCATGTTCTGTGGGGGTTCTGTGTTTTGTGGGGGTTTCTGTGTTCTTGGGGGTTCTGTGTTTTTGGGGGGTTTTGTTCTGTGGGGGTTCGGTTCTTGGGGGTTCGTTTTCTTTGGGGGTTCTGTTTTTGGGGGGTTCGTGTTCTGTGGTGGTTCTGTGTTCTGTGGGGGTTTTTTTTTTGTGGGGGTTCTGTGTTCTGTGGATGGGTTTTGTGTTCTGTGGGGGGTTCTGTGTTTTGTGGGGGGTTTTGTGTTTGTGTGGTGGTTCTGTGTTTTGTGGGTGGTTCTGTGTTCTGTGGTGGTTCTGTGTTTTGTGGGTGGTTCTGTGTTCTGTGGGTGGTTCTGTGTTTTGTGGGTGGTTCTGTGTTCTGTGGGTGGTTCTGTGTTTTGTGGGTGGTTCTGTGTTCTGTGGTGGTTCTGTGTTTGTGATGGTTCTGTGTTTTGTGGGTGGTTCTGTGTTTGTGGGTGGTTCTGTGTTCTGTGGATGGTTCTGTGTTCTGTGGGTGGTTCTGTGTTGGGTGGTTCTGTGTTCTGTGGGTGGTTCTGTGTTCTGTGGGTGTTGTGTTCTTGTGTTCTGGGGGTGGTTCTGTGTTCTGTGGGTGGTTCTGTGTTCTGTGGGTGGTTCTTGTTTCTGTGGGTGGTTCTGTGTTCTGTGGGTGGTTCTGTGTTCTGTGGGTGGTTCTGTGTTTGTGGGGTTCTGTGTTCTGTGGGTGGTTCTGTGTTCTGTGGGTGTTCTGTGTTCTGTGGGTGGTTCGTGTTCTGTGGGTGGTTCTGTGTCGTGGTGGTTCTGTGTTCTGTGGGTGGTTCTGTGTTCTTGTGGGGTGGTTCTGTGTTCTGTGGGTGGTTCTCGTGTTTCTGTGGGTGGTTCTGTGTTCTGTGGGGTGGTTCTGTGTTCTGTGGGTAGTTCTGTGTTCTGTGGGTGGTTCTGTGTTCTGTGGGTGGTTCTGTGTTCTGTGGGTGGTTCTATGGATTGTTGTGTTTGGTGGTCCTCCCAACCATGGGCCCCCCTGCCTATCTCTAGCCTTGTCTCTCTTTACCCCCTTTACTCATGGCTTCTTTACAAGAACCTGTTTTGCACCATTTCTTTAATGAAAATCAATTTTGGGCAGACTAAGATTAATTCAAAACTCTATATTGGTATAGATTATGGAGCATGTTGATATTAAGGCTACGTAACTGCATTACAGTTCGTAAATTTATCAATGTGAATGGTTTTGTTTTGGTACGATACATAGTTTCTATTGAAGCTCCTATATTTGAGTATCTCAGGCAAACTTATGGCTAGTTTAAGATTAATTATGCAATAGCTTTATTACCTATTATCTATGTTATAGTCAAGTGGGTGAGTGTGTGAATTGTGGGGAATCACAGATATCGAGAGGAGTTCTAGGTTGTTTTATATGTGTTTGTGATACAAGAGAATAGGTGGTTTTCATATAGTTAGCTGACGGTGGGTTGTGTTAGGGAGATATTTTCTAATGGTAGTTTTGAAAGTGATAATTGTGTCTGCAGCTCTAGAGTTTTCAGGTAGGGTGTTCCAGAATTTTTGTATAGGTTTTTGTATAGGTTTGTATAGGTTTTGTATAGGTTTAGCCGGACACTGGGAATTTCATAGACATTTTTGTGCATGGTGTTATGCCTGTGGGTCCTGTCACAACTATCAAGAAAGTGTTTTATGTCAGGGTTAATAATGGAATTTAAGGTTCTGTAAATGTAGGTTGCACAGTAGTAAGTGTGGATGTTCTGTACAGTAAGTTTAGATCTTTGAAGAGTGGAGCGGTGTGTTGCCTGGGATTGGATTGCGTGATTATTCTTACTGTGGCTTTAAGTTGAGTTATTATTGGCTTTAGGTGTGTTGCTGCAGTTGATCCCCAGGCATAAATAGCATAGGTGAGGTAGGGATAGATGAGTGAATAGTATAGTGTGAGAAGGGCTGTGGCATGCAAAGAGTACGTAACCTTTATTCGGCGCATGTACACATCCTCATTTACAGGCTATCTCCCCCAACCAGCGAACCAGGTTGCTAAGAGTTGATGATGGGGCCCCGTCGTTCAACTAGTGACCAGGTTCTAGCCAATAAGAAGATGGTTTTGGCAATCGCAGAGGTTATGTGGGTACCGCTCTCCTGTCTGCCCTTGTCATTCCCATTCTAGAGCTGGTTGAAGCACGGTCTGCTATCTTGTGGCTTCTATTTCTGCTTTGTTTACCGTGGAGTGCACTATACTTATCACTGTACATAGTGTACATATTGCTGTTATAAATTGGTGAAGGATAATATAAGTCTAAACTTTTTCTACTGTGTTCATTTGCTCCCATTACACCCGGGGTAACAGGCCATTTGTAATATGGGTTGTAATAAGGGCTGATTATGGCACGTATTAACGTATCTTGGAGAGCATCCCAACCATTTTGGATACTTTTTTTGTTATGTGTTGGATATGGGTGCTGAAATTCAGGTTGCTGTCGAGGTGCAGGCCTAGGAATTTGCCCTGATTATGTTTGGCAACACCTGCTCTGTTACCAAACATAATATAGAAGGTTTTATCAGTGTTAAATGTAAGTTTATTGGCTGTCATCCAAGTAGATATTTTTAGTAGCTCCTCGTTAACAATGGTGTTGAGTGTGACAAGATTTGGGATGATATAAGTCTTGTCGTCAGGTGTTGTGATACGTTGGGATCAAGGACAATTCCCTGTGGCACTCCAGTATCAAGTGGCCGTGTTGATGAAGTTGTGTCTTTAATGGTGACGTACTGATACTTGTTAGTAATGTAGGATTTTAAATATGCAAGTGCATGGCCTCTTATACCATAATGGTCAAGTTTGTGGAGTAGGATGCCGTGGCCTGTGTCAAAAGCTTTTCTCAGGTCAGCAAAAAGGCCTAATGGATATTCCTCATTTTCCGGTGTTGCGTAAAGCAGATCTAGCATTTTTACAATTGCATCGTTTGTGCTTTTATTTTTTCTGAAGCCAAATTGACAGGGGTTGAGTATGCTTTATGCTGTAATAAACGAATATAATCTCTGGTGTACGAGTTTCTCGAAGATTTTGGATAGCAATGGTAAGTTTGATATTGACCTATAGTTGTTTACATCTGTGTGGTCACCACCTTTGTGTATTGGTGTAACTCTTGTTGTCTTGAGTAGTGTCGGGAAAGTGTTAGTTTCAAATGACTTGTTAAAAAGTAATGAATTAGCATGCGAAAGGACATAGGCCGCTCGCATGTACAATGATGGTGGGACGTGAGACAGATTCCCTGAATTATTTTTATGTGACTTAATGATCGTGGCGACTTCAGTGAGCTCAGTGGGTACAAGATAGAAGGAGTTTGGGAAATTCCTATCTAAATAATCACTTGCACGGTTGTTGGTACCTGGGATTTTACTGGCGAGATTAGATCCTATGGTTGAGAAGAAGTCTGATACATTGTTAACTGTATCAATGGGATGCAGTGGTGTTTCATTCTGTTTAGTTAGGACAATATCCTTAGTTTTTCAGTTTGTGGGTTCCCAGAATCTGAGAGTGTTTTCGAAGTCTTTTTTATATCTCTTTTTGTTTCAGTGAATCTGCTGGAGTAGTACAATTGTTTGACATTTTTTATTGGTTTGGTGAGAACTGATGAATAGTGTTTAAGAATATCCTTGTGTATTAAGCCCTGTCTATATTGGTTTTCATATTGGTGTTTCTTATCAGTGGATTTCAGTATGCTGTTAGTTAGCCATGGGCAACCAAGCCGTTTATTCCTGATCTGTTTCATTTTTATAGGACAATCTTTGTTGTATAGTTTAAGTAATTTATTCAGAAATATGTCTCTCAAATCGTCATTACCATCGGCCTTGGAGAATTCAGTAGGCCAGTCAACTGTCTCTAGCTCGGCTGTGAAATTCTTATTGAAGCCTCGTCATGGAGTCTAAATGAAACCTTGTTGTATTCCAGTGGTGGTTTACTAATGTTTGTTAAGAGGAAGGTTGAGTAGTGGTCAGTAGTGCTGTCTGTGATTATCCCTGACTTAAGTGGGGCTAGTATATTGGTCCATATATGGTCAATTATGGTTGCACTTGTCTCAGTCAACCTGGTTGGTTTAGTTATTGTTGGTATGAGAAGTGTGTTGTTCATATTGTTGATGAAATCAGTTACAGTCTGATCATCTGGTAGGCCAGAGAGAAGGTGGTGCTTGTTCATTTGGCTGTTTGTTATTAGTGACTTTAATTTCTCACTGAAATTTGGGATGCTTGTGTGTATCTTCAAGACCATTGGAAGGATTTGTATGTTATGCACACAAAATTTTAATAAAACTTACTTAACTACTTACATTCATACTTAAACCTTAAACGTTGGTAAATCTTACTTAGAGAAGAGTTTTCACTTATTCATGCGAGTCTTGGTCCCAGTTTGCCTTTTTTCTGGAACTGGGTGTCCCTTGCCTAGGCTGATAGCGCGCTCGGTTCTTATACCGAGTGTCCGTGGTTCATTCGCCAGCATGGGTGGAAACATTGAGTATATTTCCTTATACCTGCTGTCCCTGTTCACATAGTAAGTAGACAGAGGAGACACATATAAAGATTTATGAGATTCTTTATTGACAAAGTTTCGCCCACACATTTCGTTTTATCAAGTCACAGTTAGCATAGGCACTACTGTGACACTGTGGTCACAGTGATGCCTATGCTAACCTTCCTATGGTGCATAAATATACCTAGCTAGATGAATCTTATTGTAGCCAGCTGGCCCAGTGGCTAACGCGTCGATCTGGAGTTTAATGACTCTGACCGCGGGTTCTATCCCCTCCCGTGGTATGGTTTGGTAATTTTATGTTTGGGCAAATCCTCCATTTATTATAATACTGTGTTTAATTCAGATAAACGTGTTGAAAGTGTTAGAGAATGTATGAAAAATAGCAGCATAATTATATAAGCCCAGAGTGTGATTAAATGTTTGTATATATATAAAGTGCGTCCACACACATTGGAAAATAATATGAGTTCTCTTCTTACTGACATGAAACTTCAATATGAACTTTATAAATATAGGCAGAGAAAAGGTGTAAATTTAGCAACTTTTAATTAAAATATAGTAAGAACGGGTAAATTGAAAAGTGAAGTATATTTAGCAAATGCGTGCATGCCCTGCCAGAGACGTGACGAGGCCAATTTTAGAGGAGGAACGAGATCGTCATGGAGAAGAAGTAATGATCTTTGCAGTGCTACAAGATGTAAAATTTGCCCTGAAAATGAGAGAAGGCAAGCACATCTAATATTACTCACGCAAAGATTTAATCTACGGTGACAACTGGAAGCTACGTGGCGTCTCTACGAGGTGACTATAGGTAGGAGAGAGAGAAATATACGAAGTGTTGGCGAGAAGCACAAAAAAGGATAAAGACTTCGAAATATCCTCACCTCGAAGAATGGGTCATTTCCCATCAACATATATTCCAAATATACACCAAGCTGGTGACATAACTATTGACTTAAAAAACACACGTGAACAAACGCTAACTGGACCAGACGTGGAGCTCGATCCGAATGTCAATGTCCCATTGGCCCAGTACGTGACCAGGCCTCCCGGTGGATCAGGTCCTGATCAACCAGGCTGTTACTGCTGTCCGTACGCAATCCAGCGTACGAACCACAGCCCAATTGATCGGGCACCGACTTTAGGTAACTGTCCGGTTTCCTCTTGAAGGCCGCCCGGGGTCTATTAGTGAGTCTTCTTAAGTATGATGGAAACAGTCTTGATTTCCAGACACTTAGCGAATTTTCTCTTAGTTCACTCATGGCGCCCCTACTTTATATTGCAGGTATGAAGCATCGTCTTCCTAGTCTTTTGCTTTTGTAATGAGTAATTTCAATATGCGGATTTGGGAGAAGTCCGTGAAAATTAAATCAAACGAGATTCGCCGGTACTCTCCCGGCCCGGGTCTTTCCAGATGGTGATTAGGCCTAGGCCTTTCCAGATGGTGACTCGGCCTAGGCTCCCTGTCTTGAAAGTGCTGAGACCTATGTCTGCCATGGAAGGAAACACAAGTACCTCCTCAAACTCTGGAACCAACTGTCCCCAGGCCTAGCCCATTCCCGGCCCTCACGGGGCTCGTAGGGAGAAGCTAGGCCTTTGGTCTGGCCTCTTCCACGCCCCAGGGAGGCTCATGGGAATGGCAGGCTTGTGGTTTGCAGGTAGCAACAAGCTCTGGCTCTGGCACCTTCCCCGCCCTAGGAGGGATCGTGGGAATGGTGTCTGGATCGTCTGAAGTCCCTCAAGGATTTTCCAGGTGTAGATTACGATGTATATTTTTTGACTGTGAAATCGTAAAACCAATCATAGCTAGTCATTAGAATGCTCCAGGGAAGAGAGAGAGAGTTTGTGCAGAAGTTATAGTCACTTGTCAACCCCTCGGCTACTTTGGATCATCTGACCACAAGGCTTTTTTTTTTTTTTTACTGCACTTAAGATCCCAACAGAACGAGGTGAGTCCACACGCACAACCTGGTTATGGGAAAGAGGTAACTGGCCAGCCCTTTGCTTTGAGCTCGCCACCACCGATTGAAATGCTCTTCTTTAAGGGGATGTTGACAACCAAGTGAAAGCCTTCACTGGACACGTCCTTAATCTACAACAAGAACACATTCCTCACCGGCAATATGTGACGAAACCTACAGATCAGCCTTGGTTTGGCTTTCGTTGTAGGGAGGCTGTTTCTGCTAAGTACAAGGCATGGCGAAGGTATAAGAGACATCCTACCACTTATAGCAGGAACTTGCACAGGCAAGCCTGTAGGCATATGGGTGACGTTCAAAAGTGGGCCATCGCTAAAAAGAAAGCTAACATCAGGTAGGGTAGGCTCCAAAACCTGGTGGTCCCTGGTCAAGGACAGACAAGGTATCTTCCTGATGAACTCATTCCACCTCTAAATCGACAGGATGGGACCACCTCTACTAGTAGTCAAGAGAAAGCGGACCTCTTTGCCTAACACTTTGCTACCAAAATGCAAGTTCCTGATCCAGCAAGGGACCCTCCTTGGCTAGCTGCAAGAACTGTGTCAAAACTGTGAGTGGTGACAATAAGGCAGGAGGAGGTGTATTTCTTTCTTTAATCGCTTGTCCAAGAAAAGGCTATGGGCTCAGACAAGTTGAGCCCAAGATTGCTGGGAAGATATGCAGACCAGCTAGCAGCACCTCAAACTCGCATCTTTCAGCACTGCCTAGTAAAGTGTGAATGACCTTCTCTGTGGAAAGAGGCAAATGTAGTCCCTGTTCACAAAAAGAAGAGCAGAGCAGAAATCAGCAACTACAGACCAGTGTCACTGCTGTCAATCACTATCAAGATCCTTGAGACAATAATCTCACGAAAAATGACAGATTTTTGACTACCACTCACTACTTTGTGACCGTCAATATGGCTTCTGGAAAGGTTACTCTGCTGCTGATCTGTTGTTAAACCTCTCCACTAAGTGGCACCAGTCACTGGATGAATCCAAAGTCGTCTGTGTGGTAGCACTGGACATTGCTGGTGCTTTCGATCGGGTGTGGCACCAGGGCCTCTTAGCAAAACTGCAAGCTCTGGGAATTGTAGGCTCTACGCTATGTCTCCTCAGTGATTACCTTAATGGTAGATCTCTAAGGGTAGTTCTCAATGGAACAGAATCAGCAAGACATCCTATTGGGGCAAGTGTTCCACAAGGAAGCGTGCTGGGACTATTGTTATGGAATGTCTATTTCAGTGACCTTCTTCATCTTATCCCAGAATCCCATGATGCATATGCAGACGACTGTACACTGACATTCACTTACCCAAGAGAAGAAATGCCAGCTGCTCTAAGCTACATCAATCACCAGCTAAGAGCTATATCAGCTTGGGGAAATAGATGGCAAGCAACATTTGCACCTGAGAAAACACAAATGATGATGGTCTCTAGGCACCATGCTGGTAATGCCAGAGCAGTATTAAGAATGAATGGGAGGGTGTTGGTACCTGGGGACGAAGTTGATATTCTTGGGGAAAAATTTGACTCCAAACTGACTATGAAGAACCACGTTGTAAATCTTGCAAACAAGGCAGCCAGGAAGCTTACAGACTTTGCCGTATCTCGCATCTGCTTAACAGTAAGGGTTGCAAGATTTTGTATGAGGCACAAGTACGCTCACACCTTGAGTATGCTCCACTTTTTTGGTTTGCCTGCCCCCCTCTCATCTGCGACAGAGTAGAGAACAGAGCAAGACGTCTCATCTCTCGCCTGAACCTATCTGGATAGATCTGTCATTTCAGCAGAGCCTTCGATACAGGAGGGATGTGGGTGACCTTACTGTTATGTACAAGGACAATATTGTCAAAGTACCACACTTGGATCTACTTCGAGAACGGGCAGAAAGCAGCAACTTCACTCTGGCTGTACCCTTCTTCAGAACATCACTTCATCTGAGATCATTTATCCCCAGGATGACTCGAGTCTGGAACACATTCGTACAGCATAATGATGTCAACGAGATAAAGTCAGCTGATCATATGAAAATGCTGGCCCACAGGTGGCACCAACTTCATCCTGTTCCCTACTTATATGTCTTATAACAACAAAAATGCTTTCAATTGAGCTGATGTAGGTAACAGCTCTTAGCTTGTCAATAAAGTTAGGGATCCTTAACCTAACCTTGTCAAACCCTGTAAAGAGAGAGAGAGAGGAGAGAGAGAGAGAGAGAGAGAGAGAGAGAGAGAGAGAGAGAGAGAGAGAGAAGAGAGAGAGAGAGAGAGAGAGAGAGAGAGAGAGAGAGAGAGAGAGAGAGAGAACTGAACAAAAGTTGCACTGTCCTTGTGAAATACAAAGTTATTTTCCATCTTAATCATATGAACATTCAACTGATGTCTTGTGTCATCCATAAGTAATAATTCAGTAAACAGAGGTTCAGTTAAATTCACTTCTAATAATCAAATATTTCACAATAATAGAGCAACAATTTTTTTTAAGTTTTCTATGAAAAATTATTATTTCAGAAGTTGACTTTGTAAGACAACTATTCCACATTAATGTGATTTTTCAATAATATTTTTAGTTTATGAGAAAATCTGACATTTTTAGTTATGATCATGTTTTTAACAATGTAACTGTATTTAACAATGTAACTGTATTTAACAATGTAACTGTATTTAACAATGTAACTGTATTTAACAATGTAACTATTTAACAATGTAACTGTATTTAACAATGTAACTGTATTTAACAATGTAACTGTATTTAACAATGTAACTGTATTTAACAATGTCACTGTATTTAACAATGTCACTGTATTTAACAATGTAACTGTATTTAACAATGTAACTGTATTTAACAATGTAACTGTATTTAACAATGTAACTGTATTTAACAATGTAACTGTATTTAACAATGTAACTGTATTTAACAATGTAACTGTATTTAACAATGTAACTGTATTTAACAATGTAACTGTATTTAACAATGTAACTGTATTTAACAATGTAACTGTATTTAACAATGTAACTGTATTTAACAATGTAACTGTATTTAACAATGTCACTGTATTTAACAATGTAACTGTATTTAACAATGTAACTGTATTTAACAATGTAACTGTATTTAACAATGTAACTGTATTTAACAATGTAACTGTATTTAACAATGTAACTGTATTTAACAATGTAACTGTATTTAACAATGTAACTGTATTTAACAATGTAACTGTATTTAACAATGTAACTGTATTTAACAATGTAACTGTATTAACAATGTAACTGTATTTAACAATGTAACTGTATTTAACAATGTCACTGTATTTAACAATGTAACTGTATTTAACAATGTAACTGTATTTAACAATGTAACTGTATTTAACAATGTAACTGTATTTAACAATGTAACTGTATTTAACAATGTAACTGTATTTAACAATGTAACTGTATTTAACAATGTAACTGTATTTAACAATGTAACTGTATTTAACAATGTAACTGTATTTAACAATGTAACTCTATTTAACAATGTAACTGTATTTAACAATGTAACTGTATTTAACAATGTAACTGTATTTAACAATGTCACTGTATTTAACAATGTCACTGTATTTAACAATGTAACTGTATTTAACAATGTAACTGTATTTAACAATGTAACTGTATTTAACAATGTAACTGTATTTAACAATGTAACTGTATTTAACAATGTAACTGTATTTAACAATGTAACTGTATTTAACAATGTAACTGTATTTAACAATGTAACTGTATTTAACAATGTAACTGTATTTAACAATGTAACTGTATTTAACAATGTAAATGAATTTAACAATGTAACTGTATTTAACAATGTAACTGTATTTAACAATGTAACTGTATTTAACAATGTAACTGTATTTAACAATGTAACTGTATTTAACAATGTAACTGTATTTAACAATGTAACTGTATTTAACAATGTAACTGAATTTAACAATGTAACTGTATTTAACAGTGTAACTGTATTTAACAATGTAACTGTATTTAACAATGTAACTGTATTTAACAATGTAACTGTATTTAACAATGTAACTGTATTTAACAATGTAACTGTATTTAACAATGTAACTGTATTTAACAATGTAACTGTATTTAACAATGTAACTGTATTTAACAATGCAACTGCATTTAACAATTTAACTGTATTTAACAATGTAACTGTATTTAACAATGTAACTGTATTTAACAATGTAACTGTATTTAACAATGTAACTGTATTTAACAATGTAACTGTATTTAACAATGTAACTGTATTTAACAATGTAACTGTATTTAACAATGTAACTGTATTTAACAATGTAACTGTATTTAACAATGTAACTGCATTTAACAATGTAACTGTATTTAACAATGTAACTGTATTTAACAATGTGACTGTATTTAACAATGTAACTGTATTTAACAATGTAACTGTATTTAACAATGTAACTGTATTTAACAATGTAACTGTATTTAACAATGTAACTGTATTTAACAATGTTACTGTATTTAACAATGTAACTGTATTTAACAATGTAACTGTATTTAACAATGTAACTGTATTTAACAATGTAACTGTATTTAACAATGTAATTGTATTTAACAATGTCACTGTATTTAACAATGTCACTGTATTTAACAATGTAACTGTATTTAACAATGTAACTGTATTTAACAATGTAACTGTATTTAACAATGTAACTGTATTTAACAATGTAACTGTATTTAACAATGTAACTGTATTTAACAATGTAACTGTATTTAACAATGTAACTGTATTTAACAATGTAACTGTATTTAACAATGTAACTGTATTTAACAATGTAACTGTATTTAACAATGTAACTGTATTTAACAATGTAACTGTATTTAACAATGTAACTGTATTTAACAATGTCACTGTATTTAACAATGTCACTGTATTTAACAATGTAACTGTATTTAACAATGTAACTGTATTTAACAATGTAACTGTATTTAACAATGTAACTGTATTTAACAATGTAACTGTATTTAACAATGTAACTGTATTTAACAATGTAACTGTATTTAACAATGTAACTGTATTTAACAATGTAACTGTATTTAACAATGTAACTGTATTTAACAATGTAACTGTATTTAACAATGTTACTGTATTTAACAATGTAACTGTATTTAACAATGTAACTGTATTTAACAATGTAACTGTATTTAACAATGTAACTGAAAGTAAGATTGAATCCAGGATAGTATTATGTTAATGGTTAAATTTATAATCAACTGCAGCTAATCTAAATAAATCTAACCTGGTTTACATAACCTGGTTTACATAACCTGGTTTACATAACCTGGTTTACATAACCTGGTTTACATAACCTGGTTTACATAACCTGGTTTACATAACTGGTTTACATAACCTGGTTTACATAACCTGGTTTACATAACCTGGTTTACATAACCTGGTTTACATAACCTGGTTTACATAACCTGGTTTACATAACCTGGTTTACATAACCTGGTTTACATAACTTGGTTTACATAACCTGGTTTACATAACCTGGTTTACATAACCTGGTTTACATAACCTGGTTTACATAACCTGGTTTACATAACCTGGTTTACATAACCTGGTTTACATAACCTGGTTTACATAACCTGGTTTACATAACCTGGTTTACATAACCTGGTTTACATAACTTGGTTTACATAACCTGGTTTACATAACCTGGTTTACATAACCTGGTTTACATAACCTGGTTTACATAACCTGGTTTACATAACCTGGTTTACATAACCTGGTTTACATAACCTGGTTTACATAACCTGGTTTACATAACCTGGTTTACATAACCTGGTTTACGTAACCTGGTTTACATAACTTGGTTTACATAAAGTATTTAATAAACAGAATACAGGAGTCTGGGTTAACCTAAGAAAAACACATTAGATCCCTCGGTCCTTACAGTACCGTCAAGATGAGAGAGAGAATTTAGAAGTATTTAGGTCACTATACGATGCAGTAAGTGTATATCTGCATTGCATAACTCCAGGATCCTGCACGCCAATGCACGCGAGAAGATTAGTGCAGAGTGCAGCATAAGCTTCTGTGGTAGTTACATATAATTATTAAAATATTTGAAGTGAATCAGATTTGGTATTCTAAACATCTCAAAACCTTCAATAAAAATGGCAAACTGGCATATATACAAAATTAACCTATTTCAATCCTTCGACAGAGAAATACCATTTTTGAAACCACACTGAAGAGGGATTTTTTTTATATCAGAGAGACAAATATCTTTAATTACATTAACTCATTACGTTTGAAGAATTTGCTTAATCAAGTTGTCTGCGTTGAAAGGTGATGACAATTGGACGAGGTACTCAGAAATTGTAGGGACAAAACCAGTATTGAAATTTTCCCACTTTCTTTTTTTTTTTTTTGCATACTCAGCTCATTTCAAAGCCCAGCTCTATCTAGGGGATAATACCGTCCCCCAGGATGCGATCCACAACAGTCAACTAACAACGAAGTACCTATTTCCTATTCAGCCATCAACTTCAAAATTCCTCATCTAACTCTTCACGTCACTAAGTTCCTTATATATACCTACGTCATCTCTCCCCATGTAGATCTGTTTGTGTCTTGATGAAACTCAGTGTGTGGGTGAAACTGTCAATAAAGACTCTTATAATTCAATATTAGTGTCTCATCTGTCTACCTACTGCTATGTGAACAGGGACAGCAGGTATAAGGAAACATAATCAAGGTTTCCACCCATGTTGGCGATTGAACCACGAACACTGTGTATAGGAACCGAGCGCGCTGTCAACCTAGGCAAGGGACACCCAGTTCCAGGAAAAAGGCAAACTGAGACCATGACTCGTAAGAATAAGTGAAAAGTCTTCTCTAAGTAAGATTTACCAGCGTTTAAAGTTCAAGTATGAATGTAAGTAGTTAAATAAGTTTTATGAAAATTTTGTGTACATAACTTACAAATCCTTCCAATGGTCTTGAAGATACACACGTATTTTATGCATATCAATGAACATTATGTATATTAAATATATATCTCAATAAAGGTGAACATTGTGATTTATTTTTGCTCAGAAGATACATTTTCCATTTTGCAGAAACCAACTTTTTTAATGTAATTGGAATATTAAAATCTACACAACCTAATATAACGGCGAAGCTTCCTTGTAGGAATACACACCAACACTAAAAGTTTGAACACGACCAGAAGAGTCATTGTCTAGCTATTGTTCAGAACCCAACGTAAGCTTCAACTAAGCAGTTTACTACCAAGAAATTTTTCATACATTTCATAAGACGTATCAGCAATTAAAAGTCGCTCTCACAATTGTTTCATTTTAAACAGAGGAAAGCACTAAATCAGTAGGGGTTATATAACTACTCTAGCATGAAATACATTCATATTCGTTCGAAGGAAGAAGATTAGTCCAGGTCCTTGGAGCAAGAGCCTCTCATCAGTACCAAGGCAAAATACTGCAGTAATGTAAATTAATATTTTACCAATACCCTCCATTAATATTAAAATTTTCAAAGTAAGGAACATGAAGTTTTTGAAGTTTTGAAGAACATTAATTGTGGTTTTCTCAAAAAGTTACATGGAAATAAAATTTGGTAAAGTCCTGTGTAACAATGACCATAGGTCAGCCAGGCTTCCATAGTGTCCAGTGAATTTTGAGTTGTAAAATTAAAATCCATTGAATAAGACGTTTTATAGTTATTAAAAAATGCTAGAAAGAGAAGAATAATGTTTGTAAGAATGTTAAGAAATAAGGGAAATCTTCTGTTGTTAATTTAAAAATATTTTAACAACACGAATTTAAAATTTCTGTTGAGTTTCGTTTTCTCACTTATGTTCTATATTATATTTATTATTTTATATATTTCAATAAAGTACACCTTGATTATATTGCGTTAAAAATTCGCAATTCACACTCACCCAGCCAGCAATCAACACAAAAATATTTCCAATTAAGGTTCATTCGGGTTTAGGGTTCGAAGAAGATTAGAAAAAACTTTATCTATATTATATTAGACACAGTTTATTGAGTAAAGTTGACTCCTTGAAATGTACACAGTGCAAAGAACGCAAAAAAATGATGGAATTAAGGTAAAAAAATGCGTTAGGCCTGGTCTCAGACCGAGCCGAGGGGGCGTTGATCCCCAAAACCCTCTACAGGTAAACTCCAGGTAAACTCCAGGTTAGGTTGGGGAAGTTGCTTAAATAGATTTATTAAAAATTCCTCATTATCAATAAACAAAAAAATGAGTTCCATGTGTAAAAAAAAAATGGGAAAAGTCTAATTTATGAGGGATTCGGCCCACAAACGGTGAAAATTTAAAGCCGATAACAAAAGACATTTTGCTACTACTAACAGTACTACTACTGCAACTAACAGTATTAATAATAATAATAATTTCCCAAAATTATGCTGTATGTTTTTTATAATGTAAATATACCTGATTAATACATTACTATTGCTCTAAAGTGTATTTTAAAGAGAACCGACAGAGAAGCTCTGCGCCTGCGTTGATGAGCATGGGGGAGTCGCCATTGTTTTTGAATGTGGTGAAGGCACGCTAATGAAATGTGCATAAATTTTCGTCGCTCTAGAGGTTATATTGGGCTTAAAACCTCTCAAATAGGAGCCGAAATTGTTGCAGTCCTGCATAACGTGAGAAATCAGGCGACTGGTCAGGACTCTGTAATTAGATGGAAACAGGATATTACCCCAGCTAAGTCATGTCTATATATTTATGTTGAAATTCTGGTCAGTATTTTCTCCATATTTTAGGCAGGGGGTTCTGTACATGACACACAGTAATCTCCAGACTAATTGGTGAGTGGTATTAAGATAAATTCTCTTTCTGTTACATAAATGTGTATATGTAATCATTTAATAATTTTAACATACAGTCCATATATTTACATTAATGTTTACTATAATTCCTGGTAATGTATATTTCATTTGAAATTAATATAGGTCAAGAGTGACTTGTGGATATGACAGTAGTAGGTATCGAAGGGGGACATTTTTTGTGACCTAGGTGTCCTAAAATTCCTACTTGTGTCTGTAACTGATAAAAAATAACTATCTTTGTTACCATTTACTGGTATGTATCTTATGAGTTACATCCAGGTAAATTTAATTTTCCACAATAGTTGCCTGTTGGTCCTTGATCGAACTTGATGTAATTAGTGAAGTCATTAATTAGTGAATTAATTACTTAATAATTATATGTGAAATGACAGAAGGAAGTGGATGTTAGGACCACAAATTTACTTAATGTGTAGTGGATTATAATTATTACAACACTAAATTTGCTAAGCCAAGTCTGGCAAGGATAAGTCAAGTCTGGCTAAGATTTATATTAATGTGTATTTAAAATTTATATTATAATTTCCATACATGAGTAATTGCTAAGCTCAAGTGTAGCTAGAATTCATATTAATACATTTAAAATTTATATTATAATTTCCTTACATGTATAATTGCTAAGCTCAAGTGTAGCTAAAATTATTAATGTATATTTAAAGTTTATATTATAATTTCCTTACATGTAATTGCTAAGCTCAAGTAGCTAGGATTTACTCAAGGTAAGTTGTAATATTTACCTTTATGAAATGCATAATTAAGTACATATTCAGTGTTATTAATTAAGTTGAATTTAATACATTGCACTATGGGTGAAAATGAGGAAATTAATGTAGATGACAAACACATGGAATTTAGAGCAAAAAAATCATCATTGCAGGCTAGAAAGGATCATGTAACAAAGGCATACAATAGATGTTTGGAATTAATTAATCAAGAAACTGTGAATACTGATGATTTAAAATTGTATTTAGATGCTTTAGGGAATAGATATGATTCATACAAATTATATTATAAAAAATATGAAGGAGATTTGTTAGTAAATTCTGGAGATGAGGCAGAAATAAACCTTATGATTAACCAGTATTATGAATTAGAAGAAAAGATTCTTTCTTGTAAAAGTCAGGCTTTGAATAAATTAAAAGGTGTAAACCAGGAAGTTAATCAATCCATTCCAACAAATAATATGTCTTTGCCAAAACTCCCAGAATTATGTTTACCTGTATTTAATCCTGGAGAAAATTGGGAGGAGTTTTCGTCAATTTTTAAAGCAGCTGTGCATGACAGGAGTGACCTAGCCTGTGTAACTAAATTATTTAACCTCAAAGGACAGATAAGAAGAGATGTTGACAAACTCATACAAGCCTTTCCCAATGTAGATGACTCTTACAAGGAAGCAGTTGACTTGTTGAAGGTCACTTATGGTAATATAGAACAAAGTAGGTTGGATCTAGTGATTATCATTGTTAATTTAAAAACTCCAGATCACACTTGCAAAGGTTTACAGCAGTTTAGAGTTAAACTGGAGAGCACTCTCAAAACTTCAAGTAATGAATATAATCTGAAGGAATCAGACTGGTTATTGAGTGCCATTGTACAGAATAAATTAAGCTGTAAAACACTTGAATGATTCTCGAACAAGTATCACAAAGGTTATTTTGGTCAGGAGGAAATAAGACTAGGTCTACAAGAATTAATTGTTCAGTTGCAGACCAGCCAACTAACTCATTTTAAAGATGCAACACATAATAACTCTGAGATATCTGTCAAGTTTCACAAGGGAAAAAATTATCCCAGTGGTAATAATCAAAATTCATTTCCTAAAAAGAGTTGCATAGGTACAGGAATCAAAAATAATGATTCTCCACAAGGTAAGAAGAATATGTACCCTCCTAAGAGAAGCCCAGTAATAAGAAACCATTCAAAGAAAAGAGAGATTGTCTCTTCTGCAAGGGTACTCATTTTTCTAAGAATTGCAATGCATACAATTCATGGAATGATGAGGTTCAAAGATTGAAAGAACTTGACAGATGTATCAGTTGTCTAGGTAATCACAATGTAAAGGTTTGTCATGCCAGATTAAAGAACTGTCATCAATGTCACAAAGGAAGACACCATACAGTCATGTGAAAGGGTCTATATGATAATGTTGATAATGATAATTTTGACTATCCAGACACAACAGTAGCTAATGTAAAAATTGCTGCTAATGTTAATAATGATGGTTTTGCTGAAGTAGCCTTACCTGTGTTACAGGTAAAAATTGATGATAAAAGGCATAAATCAAAAAATGTAACTGCATTATTAGACCAGGGATCCCAGCGTACTTTCATTAAACGTAAATGTCTTGATGGTATGAAAGTACAGATGGGAGATCCTATAACTCTAAAATTGAATCTGGTTTCTTCAGATAAAAGGCTCAATTGTAGGGCACTGTTTATGTAAAATGTCCCGGTTGGCAATAGAAAAACCGTGTTAAGCAGTAATTGTAGATAGACTTCCGAAAAATATCTACAGTATAGGCTTAAATAAAGCTACAGAAAGACTTTCACATAATGTAAATTTAGCACCTACTTGTGTAAGTGATGATTCTGTAGGCCCAATAAATATGTATGTAGAAAGAGGGAAAAATTATTTCCCGTAAAAAAAGCCTTTAGACAAGGATGTGTGATGTCACCGGGGTTTTTTAATATATTTATACATGGGGTTGTAAGAGAAGTAAATGCGAGGGTCATGGCAAGAGGCGTGGAGTTAAAAGATAAAGAATCACACATAAAGTGGGAGTTGTCACAGTTGCTCTTTGCTGATGACACTGTGCTCTTGGGAGATTTTGAAGAGAAGTTGCAGAGATTGGTGGATGAATTCGGTAGGGTGTGCAAAAGAAGAAAATTAAAAGTGAATACAGGAAACAGTAAGGTTATGAGGGTAACAAAAAGATTAGGTGATGAAAGATTGGATATCAGATTGGAGGGAGAGAATATGGAGGAGGTGAATGCATTCAAATATTTGGGAGTGGACGTGTCAGCGGATGGGTCTATGAAAGATGAGGTGAATCATAGAATTGATGAGGGGAAAAGGGTGAGTGGTGCACTTAGAGTATGTGGAGACAAAAAACTTTGTCCTTGGAGCAAAGAGGGGAATGTATGAGAGTATAGTTTTACCAACGCTCTTATATGGGTGTGAAGCATGGGTGATAAATGTTGCAGCGAGGAGAAGCTGGAGGCAGTGGAGATGTCATGTCTGAGGGCAATGTGTGGTGTGAATATAATGCAGAGAATTCGTAGTTTGGAAGTTGGGAGGAGGTGCGGGATTACTAAAACTGTTGTCCAGAGGGCTGAGGAAGGGTTGTTGAGGTGGTTCGGACATGTAGAGAGAATGGAGCGAAACAGAGTGACTTCAAGAGTGTATCAGTCTGTAGTGGAAGGAAGGCGGGGTAGGGGTCGGTCTAGGAAAGGTTGGAGGGAGCGGGTAAAGGAGGTTTTGTGTGCGAGGGGCTTGGACTTCCAGCAGGCATGCGTGAGCATGTTTGATAGGAGTGAATGGAGACAAATGGTTTTTAATACTTGACGTGCTGTTGGAGTGTGAGCAAAGTAACATTTATGAAGGGGTTCAGGGAAACCGGCAGGGCGGACTTGAGTCCTGGAGATGGGAAGTACAGTGCCTGCACTCTGAAGGAGAGGTGTTAATGTTGCAGTTTAAAAACTGTAGTGTAAAGCACCCTTCTGGCAAGACAGTGATGGAGTGAATGATGGTGAAAGTTTTTCTTTTTCGGGCCACCCTGCCTTGGTGGGAATCGGCCAGTGTGATAATAAAAATAATAATAAAAAAAATGACTATTATGCCTCCTTTGTAAAGGGTATTGTAAAGAAATGTGGTGTCACCCTTTTGAAGACTGCAGGAGGCCATGTAATGTATGGTAGGATTCCTCGTAATAATAATACATGACTAGAGGAAACTACAAATACCATAACTGTGTGTCTTACTCATGAAATCGTACCCCAGTATAATTCTTCCATAGAGGATGGTGTTGAGCCAATGCATAAATTGTGGGAATTAGACAGCATTGGAATAAATGTAAATGAAGAAAGTCCAGACGATTCTTTTACTCAGGAACAGTACCAGAGAGATGTAAAATTTGAATCTGGACAATACTGAGTACGACTTCCGTGGAGACTGAACCATCCAGAATTGCCCACTAATTACAGAATGGCATATGGACAATTAAAGGCTCAGCTCCGCGAACTGAGTAAGACACCAGAATTGTTGACTGCCTATAATGATATAATTACTGAACAATTAATTAATAAATTTATAGAAGAGGTACCTCCTGAGAAAGCCAAAATTTATGGTCACTATTTGCCACATCACAGAGTGAAGAAGGATTCTAAGACCACTCCTTTGAGGATTGTGTTTAATTGTAGTGCCAAGAGTAACAAAAATGTACCTAGTTTAAATGACTGTTTGGTGACAGGTCCGTCGTTGACAGAAAAATCAGGAGATATTTTATTAAACTTCAGGGTGAAGAATTATGCCTTTATGGCTGACATAAGTAAAGCTTTCCTAAGAGTGGGTTTACAAGAGGCTGACCGGGATTGTACCCACTTCTTATGGCCTGAGAATCCTAGTGACCCACTTAGCCCTCTGAAAACCTTTCCGTTTAGGAGCGTATTATTTGTTGTTACATCCACTCCGTTCCTACTTCAAGCGACGATAAATGCACACCTTAAACGCACAGGAAGTTCATTGAGTAAAGTAATGAGCAAACAATTTTATGTGGACACTTTCCTGGGTGTGACGTCAACTGAAGAGGAACTGTTAATGGCTTATGGAGGGGCCAATAAAATAATGCAAAGTGCATTCCTCTGAGGGAATGGAATAGTAATTCGTCCAAATTAAAGGACAAAATAAGTAAAGATTTCCCTGGAGTTGAAGTGCAAAAATGTAGTAATGTATTGGGATTAACTTGGGATACTGAGAGAGATTTGTTAATGTTAAAACCTAATAATTACAGTATGCACAATAAATTAACTAAGAGAGTTCTGCTTGCTGAAGTTTCCAAATGTTTTGATCCACTTGGCTTAGTGTCACCCCTTACTATAAGAGGGAAATTATTAATACAAGAAGCATGGAAGCTTAAATGTGCTTGGGATGGAACTCTACCTGAGGAATTCATTAATAGGTAGGATGAATTAATTGGTGAATATGAAAAAATTCCAATGTTGGAGTTCCCACGCCAGGTGGCCAATCCAGATGGGAAAAATATACTCCACATTTTTTATGATGTTTCAAAATTGGCATATGGAGCAGTTGCTTACCTTCAATGTAATAGTGTTATTTCTCTTGTTATATCTAAGGCTAAAGTGTCTCCAATTAAATCATGTACCTTACCTCAGTTGGAATTAACAGCCATTTATGTATACCTTACCTCAGTTGGAATTAACAGCCATTTATGTAGGTGTCAAATTAGCTAATTATATAAGAAATAAGTTGCAGGAGATAAATATTAGCTACACTGTAATTTGAAATTAATCAGATGCAAGAGAAGTATAATAGTTTGGGTCAGCATATGTTAACATTTAGTCATATACCAGGTGAGGAGAATCCAGCTGATTTCTTGTCTCGAGGTTTACCTTATGCTAAATTTGTAAATGCTGTATCATGGTTTAAAGGACCAAGCTGGTTGGTAAATAAAGCTAATTGGACTGTACAAAAGGCGTAGATTGCTCCTGTTGAAATTACTATGACCACCGCTCCAATAGTTTGTCCTTCCTTAGCCATTGATATAAATAGGTATTCTTTTTTACCCAAACTAATCATTGTAACTAAGTTGGTGTTTAAATTTCTAAACAAGATGAATATGTCATATAAGTTTTTACATCCTCTTGAATATTGGATACAGAGGGTATAAGAAGAAATCTATGGAAATGAGATTAAATTGATGATGGAAAGAAAAATTGTGAAAGGTTTCATAATAGAGAAATTCGGGCTGTATTTAGAGAAGAATGTATTTAGGTGCAGAGGTAGGTTACAAAATGCTGAAATGGGTGATTATGCTAAACACCCAATCTTACTGCCCAAAACTCATCATCTAACCAATTTAATTGTTTTAAATGCCCATAAAAATGTAATGTGTGGTGGGGTACAAGATACCTTAAATTGTATTAGGGAAACTTTCTGGATTCCACAAGGACGGCAAAGTGTAAAAAGGGTGATTAAATCTTGTGTAATATGTCACCGTGTGGATGCCAGATCCTCTATGTACCCAGGTCCTCCACCACTGCCAAAGGAGCGTGTACAATTAGTGAAACCGTTTGATGTAACAAATGTAGACTATAGTGGTCCAATCATTTTAACAGGTACTTCAGATGGTGTTCCACAGAAAGTGTATGCATGCTTGCTCACTTGCAATGCTACTAGGGCTCAGGACATATCTGCAGAACAGTTTATACAGCTGTTTGGAAAATTTGCAGCTAGGAGATCCTGTCCGAGATTGATGATTTCGGATAATGCCACAAATTTTGTAGCGGGTGCTCAACACTTGATAGAATTAAATAATAGTAACGATGTTCAATCTCTGTTAACCCAGCAAGGGTGTACCTGGAAATTTATTACTCCTAGAGCCCCTTGGCAGGAGGGCTGTACGAAAGACTGATAGGCACAGTGAAGAGGTGTCTCTGTAAAGTACTACACAGGAAGAGAATTAATTTGGAGGAATTTCATGCGGTGTTGGTGGAGGCAGAGAATCTGATAAATAATAGGCCTCTCTCATACATGAGTGATACACCTGATGCAGATGTATTAACACCTTCTCACCTAATATGTGGAAGGAAATTAGAAGCTGCCCCTGTCTATAGAAATAATCCTGAGGAAAGTGATGAAGATTACAATGATGAGGCAGTGTTGTGTGATAAATTTAAAATGTTAAATAAAGTAATTGATCATTGGTCTAATGTGTGGCGTAAGGAATATCTTCTTACACTATGTGAACACTTTTATGGTGCGACAGAGACAGTAAATCGACAGAACATTCAACCAGATGACATTGTGTTGATTGATACTGAACATCGAACATTGTGCCCTCTGGGCAAAGCATTGGCATTGTACCCAGATGCACAAGGTGTTGTTCGGAATGTCAAAGTGTTGTGTCGTGGCCAGGAAAGTTTACGCACAATTAATTAATTGATTCCCTTGGAATTAAATGGTATTCAATCAAATGTAAATGTAAATCTAAGGGAAAGTGACACGAGCGATTTTGAAGGTAACGCTGACCAAGTGATGCAGGAAGATGAAATTGTAGTAAGACCTAGTAGGAGAACAGCCACTCAAGCCAGAACCGGCTGGAATCGTCTCCTAAAGGAAGGAGTAAATTGTGTCGTTTAGCAACGACCTCCACCCGGCCGCAGTGTGGAAAATAATTTCCCAAAATTATGCTGTATATTATTTTATAATGTAAATATACCTGGATTAATACATTACTATTGCTCTAAAGTGTATTTTAAAGAGAACCGACAGAGAAGCTCTGCGCCTGCACTGATGAACATGGGGGAGTCGCCATTGTTTTTGAATGTGGTGAAAGCACGCTAATGAAATGTGCATAAATTTTCGTCGCTCTAGAGGTTATATTGGCCAGTATTTTCTCCATATTTTAGGCAGGGGGTTCTGTACATGACACATAGTAATCTCCAGACTAATTTGCGAGTGGTATTAAGATAAATTCACCTTCTGTTACATAAATGTGAATATGTAATCATTTATTAATTTTAACATACAGTCCACATATTTATATTAATGTTTACCATAATTCCTGGTAATGTATATTTCATTTGAAATTAATATAGGTCAAGAGTGACTTGTGGATATGACAGTAGTAGGTATCGAAGGGGGACATTTTTTGTGACCTAGGTGTCCTAAAATTCCTACTTGTCTCTGTAACTTTGATTAAAAATAATTATCTTTGTAACCATTTACTGGTATGTATCTTATGAGTTACATCCAGGTATATTTAATTTTCCACAGTAATAATAATAATGGAACTGCTACTAATAATGCAACTTTTACTACTGCAAATACTACAACAGCAGTAAGAATTGCTTCTTCTACTACCTCCATCACCACTCCTTCGTCTACAAAAACTATTAATACTACTACTAGTACTAAGATTACTAATACTACTACAACTACTGCTACTGCTACTACTAATAATTAAGCTTTAAATATTTCTTTTACTGGATAAAGAAAGTGTCTTGCATGGCAGCTCACTCACCTAATCAAAGTATTTAGATGTGGCTAAGACAGTCAGACGTTTTACTGTTACATGAATCTTCCACAGATATTTTCTGACAGTGTCTTGTTGGGCCCTTGTTTTCTGTGCTCTCACAAATATTGTATCTCCTCTACTTAATACTTTTTTTTATTTGTCTTTGTGCTACGTTGTAATTTTATAATTTCTGTTCATACTCGAGAACGACAGTTTGTTGCACGAAATTAACCTCATATATTGTAATTCTAATAAATTAATTTATTAAAATTCATTAAAAAACTATGAGTGATTTAAATTGATGAGGGCAAGTCAATGCAGTATTATCCATTGAGATGATCCCAGGTTCACTGCTACCTTGTCATGAGAATATGAATAAATTATTACACTGGCTATCTGACTGTCAGACACTTGAGTTTACCTGTTAAAGCTTTGATAAAATATGGTTGGTAGATCACTAAATAATCATTACAGGATTGCAAAAAAAAAGAAAAACTGCAGAAGGGAGGGTTCTAACCCATGGCAAGCGTGTACTTATTATTCTCTTGTTACGTCAGTATGGTCCAGTGGATAACACATTGCCTGCGAGTTTTGGGATTCACTTGACACTGGATCGATTCCCATCTGTGTTATGGATGGTAACTTTCACAGATTTTTCCTCTCTTTCTTCCACCCTTCCCATCGCTCTCCCTTTAATCACTCTCTTTACTGTCTCCACGCCGCCTTTCTCGCATTTCCCATCTCCTCGCTGTTCTAGCATCCCTCTGCTCGTATTTATCTCCTCCCATCCCAGCCTTCCCTCTCAAGGTTATCCGCAAAGGCCGAAAAATATGTTAAGGTGAGAATCGTTTCCATGTTTATTACCAGTGTTTGGTTGAGTCGTGTTTAATGATGGTTAATACATGAGTTTAAGGACCGAGTTGAGAGTAACGAAAACAAAATACGACTGGAGAGTTGCGTGTGTCTGAGACTGTCCTTTCATTTAAGAGCGTCAGTAAGGGGAGACATTATCCACCTGGTCCCCATATAGAAGCTTCCTTCTACCAGTAAACAATATTTATTAGTTCTTGGCTTTTATCAGGCTTGTTCTTAACTCTGTTACATACATAGTTAACGTTGTTTCTTTAGGACATTTTTGTTTAATTTAATATTTAACTTTTATCTCGTATGAGTTTATAGACTTGAAAAATAAAAGTTTATGATACTTATGAATCCAATTTCATGGTTAATATTTTGTGTTGTATTTTTAATGGAAAATTCTTCCGTAACATATCTGTTGTATAGTGCAACGTTACGCTTCATGTTCAGTGATTTATCATAGTTTGAGTATAATATAAAATTAACTTTTGACATTCTCGGTCAGAAAAAATAGTATATCCTCACGGTCCTTCTTACTATTACAAGATGTTTAATGGTTCTGTTCCAATGCTCTTGAGCTACGAAGAATTCCTTGCATTTCCACTGCATGGACA
Organism: Cherax quadricarinatus; assembly: GCF_026875155.1. Taxonomy (NCBI): domain Eukaryota; kingdom Metazoa; phylum Arthropoda; class Malacostraca; order Decapoda; family Parastacidae; genus Cherax; species Cherax quadricarinatus. The sequence continues at coordinate 5,239,574 of NC_069416.1, forward strand.
ATGGCCTTAGCGTTGTTTGTCTTCTTTGTCACCAGACTAACAATGAATATAGTTTGAAAAGTTATTCGAATTTCCATTAATAGATTCTTGGAACTTAAGGTTAAACCTTCAGTGTTGGTGCCAATCTAGAGTGTTAGGATCTATATCGTTCTTTTGAGATCTCCGGGTGCTTGATCACACACTGAGTCGGAATAACACTGGTGGTGCGACACTGGATGTGCAAGAATAACACTGGTGGTGCAAGTATTACACTGGTGGGGCTAGAATAACACTGGTGATATAAGAATATCACTGGGTGTACCTGTGGTGCAAGAATAACACTGGTGGTGCAAGAATAACACTGGTGGTGCAAGAATAACAATGATGGTACAAGAATAAGACTGGTGGTGCAAAAATAACACTGTTGGTACTATAATAACACTGGTGGTGAAAGAATAACATTGTTGGTGAAAGAATAACACTGATGGTGAAAGAATAACATTGATGGTAAAAAAATATTACTGGTTGTTGCACAATAACACAGGTGGTGCAAAAATATCACTGGTTGTGCCATAAGAAGACTTGGTGGTGCCAGAATAACACTGGTAGTGACGGAATATCACTCTGCGTCACTACCAGAATAACATTGGTAGTGACGGAATATCACTCTGCGTCACTACCAGAATAACACTGGTAGTGACGGAATATCACTCTGCGTCACTACCAGAATAACACTGGTAGTGACGGAATATCACTCTGCGTCACTACCAGAATAACACTACTCTGGTTTCCCTTCAAAACGAATAAATCTTTCGCTCATTGTCCTCATCGCTCTCTGGCCGTGTGGACCTCTTGCGCAAACGCTCCTCAGTTACCTGACTGCATGGTGTGAGGTGGTGCTTGTCGCGCCTCTGCCGTCAAACCAGGAGAACTACCATCAGTCAACATGGCGTTTAGTCATAGACGCAGTATCAACACTGTCTGCGTTGAGCTTCTCCGAGGGGCAATAACGCCAATTTCAGCCCAAGTTTTACTACCTAAAATCATCAGAGAGATGTATGGCATTCAGGATGGAGAGTTGTACGGGGTAGCCTTAAACTGCTCTCAGCAACGGTCTATGAATTGTTGGTCAACCGTTTTCAGGACGTAAGTCTTGATGCAACACCAGCTGTTCGTGTGAGGATGGTCGATGTATCCAGGCATTATACATGGATCAAACTGCGTAATGTCCCCTTTGAGGTGGATGAGACAGACATCAGAAGGGTTCTTGAGGAATATGGAACTGTTCATTCGGCCCAGCATGGTACGTGGGTGACGGGTGCCTATGCAGGTCTGCCGGAAGGAACTTTTTACCTAAAAATGACATTACGACACCCCATACCGTCCTACGTGTACCTACAGGAATTCAGGACACAGATCATGGTTTCGTATGCCGGGCAAAGACGTACATGCCGACTATGTGGGGAATATGATCACATACCGGCGGCATGTGGGAAGTGGCAACGAGCTCCTGCCCAGAGGCGGAGGCATCCGCCTCTACAACGGAGGGAGCAGGTGAGGATCAACGACGTGAAGGAGGGCGTGGTCGTCTATGGAGCGAGATAGTGGATGAGGCGCATAAGGCTGGGGGAGAGGGTTAGGCCCTTGACCAGTTACCTGGCCCAGAGACACTTCCAGAGGATAGAGACGAGCAGAAAGTACAGGAGGAAGTGTTGGAAATTGAGGAGGAATTAGCTGAGGTGCTGAAGTCCTTGTCACCGCCTGAGGAGGAGGCCGCACCTGGGAAGGTAGTAGATGAAGAGTTAACGGCTGCGGTGAATCAACGACAGGAGAACTATATGGACGACAGGAGTGACAGCGTGACTGGGGTGTCACCTGGATCAGTGAAACAGTGTACAGTGGAGGTTGAGGTACATTGTGAGGCATCCCCAGACCAAGCTATGGAGGAGGCGATTGTCACAAGGAAGAGGGCCGCTGCGTCGGATTCGGATGATGTCCTAACGCCAGCGCAGCAGCCTGGGAAGCAAAGATGGGCTGAAGGTGAAGGTAGTGGTGGCCACGACAGGAGGCACCGAAAGAAGGGGGGGGAGAGAGGGAAGTGTGAAGGTGACAAGTGGAACCATAAGTTCTGGTACCCACCGGAAAAGTGAAGAGAGGAGGCAGGGGTGGAAACTTTAATAGGCCTCCGGTGTATGACAGTAAATGTTAATGGTTTGTGTAAAAGTGTAAAGAGAGAATGGTTTAGAATGTTTCTGAATAAATCTAGAGTGGATGTTGTGTTCCTTCAGGAGCATAATTTTAAGGAGGGTAGGGTGTTGGAGGTGGCAGGGTTTCGGGTGGTAACCCTGCCATCTGCCCGTTTGAGGTATACTAATTAGGGAGGCGAGCCCGTTTGTTTTGCAGAGGAGTGAGGGGGGAGGGGAAAGGGTGTTGTGCATGGATGGTTGGTGGATGGGCAAACGTGTGGCCTTTATAAGCGTGTATGCGCATGCAGAGAATAACCTACAGGTGAAGCAGGAGTTTGTGTGTGAGGACCTTGTGTTTTTCTTCCATGCATTACTGGAGGTGGCAATAGTAGGAGGTGATTGGAACTGCGTTATTAGGAGGGCCGACGTGGAACCGAAAGGGGCAGGCTTTGTGTCGGTGACCCTCAGAGATTTAATGAGGGATATTCGGTTACCGGATGCGTTTGAGGGGGGTGTGGGAGACAGAGCATACGTTTGTTAGGAGTGGGTATGCAGCGAAGTTAGAGTGTATCTTTCTCATGGGGTTGTAGTGCGATCTTTCAAAAATGTTGAAGTAAACATGGTCGGATTATAGGCATGTTGGTGGAGGGTGGGGGGAGGCGCTTGTGGAAATATACAGAGTTACCCGGAAATTAAAAAATAAGTGTATTGAGTGATGAGGGGTTGGAGTGATTTTCTGTTCTATGGAAGGAGATTAGCGAGGATGCATAGAGGGTGGACGATGTCGTGAAATGGTGGGATTGTGTAGCCAAGGAAAGGATTAGGAAATATTATGTGAGGGAGGGTAAACATATAAATAATTTAAAATACGGACTTTCAAATTATTTAGAGGACAGGTTACGGGGTTGTTATGGGAAGGGGGCTGTGGGGGGCAACTATCCTATGGATGAAATTGTCGAGGTCAAGGGAGACTGAGGGAGTTACAAAAATGAGAGGTTTCAAGCGGTAAGGGTGCAGGCAGGGGTAGAGAGGGGCTTTGGGGAGACAAAGCCATCGGCGTGTGTATTGCAATGTCAAAAAAAGACAGCAGGGTTTCAGCTATTCCGAGGTTAGAGGTACATGAGAAAGGCGGGAGGTTATAGGGGAGGTCAGGAGATTCGGGGGTATGAAAGGAATGTGTGCGTATGCGGATAAATGGTATGAAAGGTATTGGGGAAGTGGTGAGGGTGAGGAATGTGGCTTTAGAGAAGGGGTTGAGAGTATGTGACGTGTAATTTGGGAATAGTGATAGGAAGGCTTTAAGGGGGGGTAATAACGCAAAAGGAAATAGAGTTGGCTTTAAGGGGAATGAGGAGGGCAAAGCACCGGGAAATAGACGGCTCCTGGCTGAATTTTTATCTACAACATTGGGGGGTGATAAGGGGTTTCATGGTTTAGGTTATTAAATCAGATGAAGGAAGGGGGGACAAGAAAGCAACAGCAGTTGTCGTGTTGGTCCTGATGGGTAAGGGGCAGCACAACCTCAAGGAGTACCGTGCCATATCGCTGTTATGTGCAGATTATAAGTTGTTTGCTAAAGTCTTGGGTAATCGGTTTAAATGTGTGGTATGGAGAGTGGTTTCGAAAACGAAGTATTGATTGCCTGGAAGGTCTATGATTGAAGGTCATGGAATATTGAGACGTTTTGTGGAGTCAAAAGGGGGAGGGAGGGGGGGGGGCAGCGTTGTTGGCTTTAGACTGGCAGGGGCTTATGACAGAGTGGAAAGGGAGCATTGGGAGCTATACTTGGGAGGCAGGGTTATGGGGAAGAAATAGTTAATTGGGTAACCACGTTGTACAAAGGAGCTAAGATGAGGGTACAGATTAATTGATGCTTGGGGGAGGAGATTGTAATGAGTAGGGGACTTAGGCAGGGTGTGACCATGTCAAAAATATTGTTTGCGTGCATTCAGGACCCCTTCTATAGAATGGTTGAATGTTGTGTATGTAACATGAGTGGGAGTAAACCATACCCCCGGCCGGGATTGAACCCGCGGTCATAGAGTCTCAAAACTCCAGCCCGTCGCGCTAGCCACTAGACCAGCTAGCTGGTCTAGTGGCTAGCGCGACGGGCTGGAGTTTTGAGACTCTATGACCGCGGGTTCAATCCCGGCCGGGGGTATGGTTTATTTGCAATCGTGTCATTACGATTTCTTAAGTCATGAGTGGGAGTGTGGGGGAGGTAGGGAAAGTGTGGCCTGGAATAAGAGGATATGTGGACGATACAACAGCCCTGGTTCGGGAAGGGATGGCGTTGGCGGTTTTGGATGATGTGCAATTGTTTGGAAGTGCAACAGGGTTGCAGGTAAATAGTGAGATGTCAATGGTCATGGGGTTGGGTGATTGGGAGGTGGGGGGGGGAGATGTAACGTTGTGCTGGTATCAATCGGTGTCTTTAAAAAATTTGTGTTTTTAGTCATTATCATGGATGACTTGGATGTACTCGAGAGGAAAAACTCAAATAGGTTGATGGAAGGAATTTCCTGTTGGCGTCTGGGTGCATTGCAGATACTTCATTCATTCTGACTCCGGTGCAAAAGAGTGATTGTAATAAATGTATTATTGTTTAGTAAGGTTTGGCACGTAGCAGCCATGTTCCCAATAACAGGGGACGGCGATTTGTGGGAATTGCTGAGACGGGGTTAGGTGTTTAAATTTTTGTGAGGGTACAAGGTGCGAATGGCTGCGGAGAGAGGTTGTAATGTTACTGTGCGGCCAGGGTTTGGGTTGGGGTTGATGAGACCTGCGCAAGGAGGGTTAAATGTGTGTTTCTTAAGTGGGAGGTTTTGCTTGAAGGAGGTGAGGGGGGTTTCATCGGAAAAAAAGTACTGGTATGGTGAGAGTAAGTTGTATGGTGGTGTGGTGTGAGGGAATTGTGAAAACTGTTTTGAGGGCTTTGGTGTTGGTTAGAGAACCCAGGAAAATTCGGAATAGGGGTTTTGTGTAGGGTTGCTTGCAGGGAGGATTGTTGTACAGTTGAGGGATGTTCCACATGTACGCATGGAAGAGTATTGGTCAATAGGTTTTGCCACCTCCACCCCTCCTTCAGAGATAACAGGTCATGTATTTTACCACCTCCACCCACACTTCAGATCAACAGTACACTGTAATTTCCACCTCCACCACTCTTTCGAGTACAGCACTGTATTGACCACTCCCCCCTCACTTCAGAGTGCAGGCACTTCATTTAACCTCACCTACCACCCCTCTTTCAGAAGTACAGTCACTGTAGTTGCAGCTACACCCCTCCTTCCTGAGTACAGCCACTGTATTTGCCAGCTACACCCTCCTTCAGAAGTACAGCCACAGTATTGCCACCTCCACTCCTACTTCAGTGTGAAAGGCCACTTCATTTACCAACCTACACCCCTCCTTCTGGTACAGCCACTGTATTTACAAACATCCAAAATTCCGAAGAGAGTACAGTCACTGTATTTCCACGTTAAACTCCTCTTCAGAGTGCTGGTACTTATTTACCACCTTACCACCTTCTGAGTACAGTCACTGTATTTACCCCTCCCCCCTCCTTCAGAGTGAGGCACTGTATATACTACCATTCACACCTCGTCAGAGAGATGATGCACTGTAATTACGACCTCCCCCACTTACAGAGTACAGCCACTGTTGTTTACCACCACCCCTCCTTCAGAGTTACAACCACTGTATTTACCACCTCCACCCCTTCGTTCAGAGTACAGCCACTGTATTGACCCACCTCCACCCCTTCTTCAGAGTGCAGGCACTTTATTTACCACCTCCTCCCCTCCTTCTGAGAACAGACACTGTACTTACAATCTCCAACATTGCGTCAGAGTACAAGCCATTGTATTCTACCTACTTCCACGCTCGCTCATCGCTCTCGAGTACTGCCTACTGTCTTGCGACCTCCACCTCTCCTTCAGAGTGAAGCATAGTGTGTGTGTGTGTTTACCACCTCCTCTCCTCCTTCTGAGTGCTGGTACTTATTACCACCTCTACCCACCCTTCAGTGTACAGTACACTGTTTTTTCCATCCTCCACCCTTCCTTCAGAGTACTGCCACTGAATTGAGCACCTCCACCCCTCCTTCAGAGTGAAAGTACTGTATTTACAACCTTCCACCCCTCTTCAAAAGTACATCCACTGTATGACCACCTCCACCCTCCTTCAGGTTACAGTCATGTTATTTAACACCCTCTTCTCCTGCAGAGACCGCCACTGTATTTACCACTCCACCCGTGTGTGTGCAGGTAAGGCCACTGTATTTTACCACCTTCCACCCCTCCTTCATAGTACAGTCACTGTATTTACCATCCTCCCCCCCTCCTCAGAATAAGACACTGTATTACACCTCCACCCCTTCCTTCAGAGTACAGCCACTGTATTTTACCACCTCTCCCTTCAGAGTACAGCAACTGTATTACCATCTCCACCCCTCCTTCAGAGTACACTGCCACTGTATTTACCACCTCCACCTTCCCTTCCGAGTACAGGCCAGCACCTGACTTTTACCCAGCCTCCCAAAATTCCTCTCAGAGTATACAGCCACTGTATTATTTACCCCACCTCCACCCCTCCTTCAGAGTACAGCAGTGTATTTACGACTGCCCCTCTTCAGAAGTCAGCCCTGTATTTACCACTTCCACCCTCCTTCATGAGTACAACCACTGTATTTACCATCTCCACCCTCCTTCAGCAGTATACTGCCATTGCACTTTTACCATCCTTCCACCCCTCTCTAAGAAGTACAACCATGTATTTGACCACCTCCACCCCTTATTCAGGGTACAGCCCCCAACTTTATGACCACCATCCACCCCTACTTCAGAGAAGTGCAGGCATTTCATTTACCACCTCCACCCCTTCTTCAGAGTTTACAGCCACTGATTTGCCAGCTCCACCATACTTCAGAGTACAGCACTGTTATTGACCACCTCCACCCCTTTCCTTCAGAGCTGCAGGCACTTCATTTACTACCTCCCCACCCCTCCTTCAGAGTACAGCCACTGTATTTGCCAGCTCCACCCCTTCTTCAGAGTACAGCGACTGTATTGACCACCTCCACCCTTAATTCAGAGTGCAGGTACTTCATTTACCACCTCCACCCCTCCTTATGAGTACAGCCACTGTATTTACCACCTAAACTCCTCCTTCAGAGTGCTGGTACTTATTTACCACCTCTACCCCACCTTCAGAGTACAGTCGCTGTATTTACCACCTCCACCCTTCCTGCAGAGAACAGCCACTGAATTGACCACCTCCACCCCTCCTTCAGAGTGAAGGCACTGTATATACTACCTCCACACCTCCTTCAAAGTGAAGGCACTGTACTTACGACCTCCCCCCTTCAGAGTACAACCACTGTATTTATCACTTCCACCCCTCATTCAGAGTACAGCCACTGTATTGACCACCTCCACCCCTCCTTCAGAGTAATGCCTCTGTATTTACCACCTCCACTCCTCCTTCTTAGTACAACCACTGTATTTACCACCTCCACTCCTCCTTCTGAGTACAACCACTGTATTTACCACCTCCAGCCCTCCTCAGGTACGCAACTGTATGTACACCTCCCACCCCTCATTCAGTGTGCAGGCAATTTAATTTACAACCTTCCACCCCCTCCTTCAGACTACAGCACTGTATTACCACCTCCCCCTCCTTCAGACTACAGGCACTGTATTTACCAAATCCAACCTACTTCGAGTGCAGCCTCTGTTATTTACCCACTCCACCCCTCCTTATTATCTATTTAGGGGTGTGAAGGCACTTATTTACCACCTCCACCCCTCCTTCAGAGTGCAGGCACTATATTAACCACCTCCACCCCTCCTTCAGAGTGCAGGCACTGTATTAACCACCTCCACCCCTCCTTCAGAGTACAGGCACTGTAATTAACATCCTCCACCCCTCCTTCAAAGTTACAGCCACTTGTATTAACCACCTCCACCCCTCCTTAGAGTGCAGGCACTGTATTAACACCTCACCCCTCCTTCAGGTGAAGGCACTGTATTTTACCTCCTCCACCCTCCTTCAGGAGCTTGGCACTATATTATCCACCTCCACCCTCCTCAGAGTGCAGGAACTGTAATTAACCACCTCCACCCCTCCCTTCAGAGTTGCAGGCACTGTATTTACTCCACCCCTCATACAGAGTGAAGGCACTGTATTTACAACTCCCACCCCCACTTCAGAGGGTATTGGCACTGTTATTTACACCTACCCCATACTTCAGTGTGCAGGCACTTTATTAACCTCCTCCCACCCCTCCTTCAGAGTGCAGCACTGTATTACCACCTCCACCCCTCCTTCAGAGTGCAGGCATGAATTTACCACCACCCCTCACTTCAGAGTGAAGGCACTGAATTTACCAATCCACCCTCCTTCAGTGTACAGGACACTGGTTATTGGGACCACCTCCACCCCTCATTCAGAGTACATCTATCCGGTATTTACTACCTCCACCCTCTATCAGAGTTACAGGCACTGTATTTAGGCACCTCCACCCCCTCCCTTTCAGGGTACTGCCATGTATTCACATACCTCCACCCTTCCGTCAGATTACAGGCACTGTTTACCTCCTCCACCCTCCTTCAGAGTACAGGCACTGAATTACCCACTTCTACCCCTCCTTCAGAGTACAGACACTTTATTGACCACTCCACCCTCCTTTCAGGTACAGGCACTTGTATTTACTAACTCCACCACTCATTTCAGAAGTACTGGCCACTGTATTTAGCCACCTCCACCCCTCTTCAGAGTTCTGCCACTGTATTCACCACTCCACCATTGTTTCCCTTCAGATTTACAGGCACTGATTACCCACCTCCAACCCCTCCTTCAGAGTTACAGGCACGTATTTTCCACCTTCCCAACCTCTCCTTCAGAGTGCAGGAATTATTTACCACTCCACTTCTCCATTCAGGATACAATAACTGTATTTAACCACCTCCAAGTCTCCATCAGATTACAACCACTGTAATTTCAACCCTCCACCCCTACGTCCAAAGTTCAGGAACTGTATTTCCCACCTTAAACCTCATCCTTCAGAGTTACAATCACACTTGTATTACCACACCACGCACTTCATCAGAGTACAGCCACTGTTTACTCCTCCACCTCTCCTTAGAGTACAATCCACTATATTTTATCACCTCATCCTCCTTCGGTGCTTCTGCAGCCACTGTATAGACCACCTCCAACCAGCGTTCCAGAGTTGCAGTTACTGTATTTACCACCTCAACAGCGTTCAAGAGTGCAGACATGTATTTCAAAACTCCACCAGCCTTCAGAGTGCAAGTGATTGTATTTAGCCACCTTCTTCCTTCAGAGTACAGGCACTGTATTCGCGGCCTCCACCAATGCTTCAGAGTACAGGCACTTATTTACCACCTCCACCTCTGCTTCAGAATACAGCCACTCTATTTACCATCTCCACCTCTCCTTCCGTGTTCAGCCACTGTATTTACGACCTCCACCCCTCCTTCGGAGTACAGTCACTGTATTTACCACATCCATCCCTCCTTCAGAGTACAGTCACTGTATTTACGACCTCCACCCCTCCTTCAGATTGCAGGCACTCATTTACCACCTCTAGGACTCAAATCCGGCTATCCAGCTTCCTTGTAATTGCTTTACACAAACATTACATACCTTTTTCCAGCAGCTCATAAATCCCATAAAACCATTTTGCCTGCATACTTGTCTAAGCCCTCAAACGCCTGAGATGTCCTAGACCCTTGCACACCCAAAACCTTTTACCCATCTCCCTGAAACTTTCCTAACTCGAGCCTCACCCTGCCTTTCCTCACTACAGTCACACTTCCTCCAAACTCGCGCTCCAATTTGATTTGTTCTATCATTCAAGTCCAGACAATTTTTCAAAAACCCCAATAATCCCGTCTTGGCATAATAATTTTTACGTAATCTCGCGTTTCTTTCCCTCTGTATGCTACAAATTTTCTACGTTATTTTACAATCAATTTTGCCCTCGGACTCGATATTTCACTGCCTACCAGCTTCCTTGCTGAACATTATAAAAACTCGTTCTTCCACCCGAGGTAAGATTATTGGTTACCACTACCTATACACATTTTCCCCTTTATCTCCACGGCTAACGCGCGCACGCGCGTGTGTTCCACAGACTCCTCAGTGCTTCTCTCACTTGTTGACCCTCATTACTTCGTCTTTCCTAGACATCTGCTGACAAGTCCACCAACCATAATTATTATATAATACTCTTTCCTCCATGCTCTCTCCTCCAGTCTGATGTTCAATCTTTTTCTACATAAATCACTTACTCCTTTTCTAGGATCACTGCCTTTTTCCGTCTTTTACTGTTTTCCAGCTTTTGCGTCCAATCTGGAACTGATACCTCCCACCCCCACCAAATCTTTTCATGAAGGCTTTCAAAAAATCTGTGTCATCGGTTTAAAGACAACTGTGTTAAAACTTCCACTTTGTTACTCTCTGCATGCTGTATAATTGGTATACAAAGGATGAAAGATAGACACTGCCACATTTGGATATCTTTATTGTAGGATTCGGCATCAAGTGGCTTATCAATACAGATTCTAGAACATAAAAACTTGATGACAGTAAGATCTATTACAACAGAGGAGGTTGAATCAAATCCTCAGGCCTTGAGTGGTTGTGAAGGCACGTCAGTTTTAGAGATATGGAGACACAGGGCAACGATGGCTGGCGCTTATGGTAGGCGTCAATGGAATTGGGACGGGTAGCAGACGAGAGCATTGTCATTGTAGGCATGATTCCCCAGTGGGAGGTAAGTCATACTAGGGGATGGGTTAGTGGTGTAGTTGCAGTAGCAGTGAAGAAAGATATGTAATGTCCTCAGAACCAGGGACTCCATGATGTTGCAGTGTCTGACAAAGTTTGTACATGAATGGTATACAATACTCAGGCTGAGGGACTGATTACCTATCTTTGTATATGGTTGTACAGTCTTCAAGTTATGTCCTAGAATATGTGTTGTTAAAGCCAACTTGGATGGCGAAACATCTTCAATAAAGTTACACAGATGTTGAAATGTGTCTAACTATCCGATATTTTAATCCCACACAAAACTCTCCCTCAAAACCCTATATTTTAAAATTTCCAAAACAACCTCCTTTTTATATTAAAAAAACAACATGTTGTACAAATTCCCCCTGTTAAGCCTAAACCCTTTTTTAAACTGGGAAAAAAATTTTTAATTTTCCTTTTTCCAAATCCTAATTTGACCCTACTTTTTCAAAAATTAAAAAATCTAGGGGGGCTTTCCTCATCTTTTTTTATTTTGGTATTTTTTCAATTATTCCTGAAAGTTTATCCCCTTTAAAAAACCTTAAATTCCCCAAGTTGAACTTTCCTACCCTTTTTAATCCAAACTCCCTCAAAACCCCTTTTTTCTTTTCCCCTCATCCCTCACCAAAATTTCCCGGGGATTCACTACCCTTTAAAACCTTTTTTTTAAAAAATTCCCCCCTTCCCCTTTAAACCGTATACCTAAAAAAAAAACTTAAATGTTTTCCTTTATTTTATTTACTTCATATTTTCACTTACTTTTCCAATATACCTTTTTCCTTCCAAATTCCAGAACCCTACCTTTTTAAATCTTTTTTTTCAATAAAACTTTTACCCACCTTCCCCTTTTTAAAAACACTTCTAAACCTAAAAACTGTTTATTAAAACTTTTTTTATTTCTTCCCTTTTACCTTACCCACATTTTTCCAAATTTTTGACCCTCATACTTTTTTGTTTATTTCGAACAAATCCCCCACCCAGTCCCCCCTTTTTTTTCATTTAAAAAAAGTTCCCCCCAAAATATTCCCCCCAATTTCTATCTTCCCATCAATTCCCTTCTTCCTTCCCTTCCCCCAAAGTCAAATTAAAACCCGTTTCCAAAAAGTTTTTAACTTTACCTCTCAAAATTTTTCCTTTTCTCACCCCAAAATTTAAAAAATCTCTTTTTTCTATCTTCCAACTTTCCCTTTTAAAAACCTTCTTTTCCCCCTTTTTTCCGTTATTTTTTCCTTTTTCCTCCTTTTATCTCCCCTTTCCCTAAAACCTTTCCCAAAAAATTTGGGGAAGCTCTTTTTCCCCCCCACTCCTTCCCCCCAAAAATTTTTTTTTCCTTCCATCTCCTCCCCCAACCCCCCTTTTAAAACCGTTAACAACCCCCCCCCACTTTTAAAAACCATCTTCCAAACCAAATTGTTTTTTTCCCCCCCCACCCCAACCGGAAAATCAACCCTTTTTGATTTGCCACCTCCAAAACCCCCCCAGGGGGCTTCATCAGTCCATACGAAGGGAGAATCTTGAAAAACAGGAGGAAAATGAGGTAATCGTCCCTAAACCTTGAGTCGATGTGGTCACCCATCAATCTTGAATAGAATACGGATAAGTGTGGAGAAGGGATTTATAAACCGTACGGGGAGAGGTGCGCAGTCATAGGTAGTGCACATTTGTTAAGTGGGAGGGGTCGTGCCCAAGAATCAGGCAAACAAAAAAATTCCCCAAGTTTAAGATCCCAAAAAGTTGATGTCTGACAGGTTTGAAAGATGAAGGGTTTCAGAGAACCGAAGTTTTTTAAATTAGGCACATTGAAAACTTTTTTGGGTACTATTCAAATTGAAGACTGACCACATCGACTAAAGGGTTGAGGGGAATGATTACCTCATTCTACCCCTGTTTTTAAGATTCCCCTTTTCGTAGGACTGATGCAGTCAGTGGGGCGAAAGTTTCCTCAATAAAGAACCCAAGAGTTGCACTTGTCTAATTTACAACTTCCCGGGTTCTCTGAACCTTGATCTACAACAAACTATTTTGCGACTTCATACCGCATCCTTACTTACCCCAAACTTCTTGAACCTCCTTACTCCTACCACCCCCATCATTCCCCCCATAGTTGCTTATATCTAACCTTATCTATTTTTTCCCTTCAATGCCATTCTCCTTGTTCCTATCTTCCCTTTACCCCCACTGTACACAACAAAATATCTGATACTCTTTTGTCCCTTTTAAAAACATGCATATCCTGACGTCTACCCATAAAACCTTTATTCTCCTATATAGCCCCAATTATTTGTCATTACTTTTTTTATCCCAAATTTCTTGTTTAACCTATTAAACATCATTTCCCCAAAAAATGTGTATTGCCTATTACCAAATTTTTTTCTATAGAAATTCAAAGCCCCCCCCCTTATTCATTACCCCTGGACCCCAAATTTACCTTTTTACGCCTCAACAACAGTTGATCTTGCTTTCATTTGGGTCCCCTCCAAAATGACACTCTCACTTGGTTCATAACCCTAAACACACACTGAAGTCCCCAAAATCTGTTCCTCTACATTTTCCTCTTTCCAGGTACAGAAACATTTAGTTTACCCACTTTTCGCATTTAACTTTTTTTTAAAATCACAAATTCACGAATCTATACATTTGCATTCTCTTTTTTCCCCGGCCATAATGTTCTTAACATTACTGTTCGGTTTTCCCTACGTCTAACTTTGTCCATACACCTGGCCTTCTGAAAAAATTTTTCTTCCCACTGAAATTCCCTACCCAAAAACTTTTTTCCTTAGATCTAGGACGTCCACTTTTTTCTTCATAACAGGGACATTTCATCTCTGTTTTATCATCTGCACTACTTCAAACATTAAATCCAATTTTAAAAAAAGTATTGTTATTTTTTAAATTTATTTCGAAAAGGGGGTTACTAGCGTTTTGGGCCCCCGGCATTTTAGTCTCTCTTCCCGGCAATTTTGTCTCGCATAGGGAGGGTGTTTTTCACTTTTCCTTGAGAGGAAATACCCAAAACTAGGGGAACAGCTTATTTCTTGTCAGTATTTTAAAATCCCAATAAATAGAGGGCATGTCCCCTACTTCATAGTGGATGAGTTCCCCAACAATACTTTTGGGAAACTGCCCCCTTCTGTCTCCTGTCTCTGTCGCTGTCTCTCACCCCTCTCTCTTATATATATATATATTATATATATATATATATATATATATATATATTATATATATATAATAATATATATTTTTAATATATATATAATATATGTTTAAAAAAGTTGGCCGTCTCCCACCGAGGCAGGGTGACCCAAAAAGAAAAAAAATCCCCAAAAAAAAAATCTTTCATCATCATTCAACTCTTTCACCACACTCACACTTAATCACTTTTTTTGCAGAGGTGCTCAAACCAACATTTAGAACATATACGTATGAAAAATAACAACATATCCCTCCAAACTGCTAATATCCCAAACCCCCCCTTTTGAGTGAGGCATTGAAATTCCCCATTTCCCAGGCCCCAAAGTCCGGCTATATAATTATTAAACCCGGTTTCATGAATCCCTTCACAAATATACCCTGCTCACACTCCAACGATGTCAAGTCCCAAATCCATTCGTCTCCATTCACCCTATCGAACACGCTCAGCACGTTTGCTGGACCCCAAAAGGCCCCTCGCCCACAAAACCTCCCTTACCCCCCCCCCTCCAACACCCCCCTTCCCTTTCCCCCTAAATTTTCACTCTCATGTCATTCACTTTGACCATTTTCTAAATGACCAAACCCCCTAAACAACCCCCTTCTGCCCCGGGACAAAAACTTTTATTAACTCCACCCTTTTCCCCAAATTTCCACACTCCAAATTTTTCTGCTAATTTTTCACCCCCCAATTGCCCTTAGCAGGACTTTCTCCACTGCCTCCAGCCCCCCCTCGCTGCAACTTCAAAAACCCAAAGTTTCACCCCCATATAAGGTTGGAACTATACTCCTACTTCCCCTTCGTTGCCTCCATAGTAACGTTTTTTGTCTCCCATATACCCACTCACCACTTCCCCCCTTTTTTCCCCCCATAAATTCTATATTAACCCTCATTCTTCAAAAATCCATCCGCCCCACTCACCCCCAAGTTTCTGAAAACATTCATTTTCTTCCATACTCCTCATCCCCAATTTTATATCCAATTTTTTTTCTTATCTAAATCATTTGATACCCCACACCTTATTTTTTCCCTATTTCACTTCATCTTTCTACCCTTTACACCCACACTCCCAAACTCGCACATTAACATTTGCAATTTTTTTGGAATCTCCCAAAAGACAGTATCATCACAAAAAGCAACTGTGCACTTCCCTTTTGTATTTGATTCCCCAAAATTTTTTAAAATCCCACACCTCTCCCGAACACCCTAGCTTTTTACTTCTTTTCAACCCCATCTTAAATATTTTAAAAAAACCATGGCGACATTACACATCCCTGTCTAAGACCATTTTTAACCGGAAGTGGCCCCCCTCTCTTCTACACACCCTAACCCCTGAGCCCCACTATCCTCATAAAAACCTTTACAGCTTTTAGTAACTTACCACCTTTCCTATCTTGCAACATCGGTCACATTGCTCCCCTATCCACTCTATCATTGCCTTTTCTAAATTATAAATGCAATAAAAATTCCCTACCTTTATCTAAATACTTTACAATTTTGGCTTCAATGTAAACACTTGGATTTTCACATCCCCTACCCCACCTAAAACCTCCTTGCTCATCCCCAATCCTAATTTGTCTTACCTCTAATTTCTTTCAATTATAACCCACCATCCTTTTTTCCGGGTAACTCAGAAACTTATCCTCTAAAATTTTTTACAATCCCCTTTGCCCCCCTTCCCTTTATAAAAGGGACATACATGCTCTTCGCCAATCTCTGGTACCTTTCCCCCTCTTCTACTTTTTAAAAAACAAAATACTAACCACTCCAACACATATCTCCCCCTGTTTTTAAAACATTTCTGCTGTCCCGTCGTTCCAGTTGCTTTACCCCATTTCATTCTACTAAAAGCCCCACGCACCTCCTCCACACTCACATCCCTCTTCTTCCCCTAAAAGATGGTATGCCTCCCTGACCAGTGCATGAAATTACCGCTTCCCTTTCTTCGTCGAAATTTTAAAAATTCCTCAAAATATTCTCGCCATCTACCCAATACCTCCTTCCCCCATCGGGCTAACTCCCCTACCTGTTTTTAACTGACAAAAACCATACTTTTCCCTTGGCTTTCTTAACTTGTTTAAACTCACTCCAAATTTTTTTCTTTTTTTCATTAAAATTTCGACAGTGCCTCTCCCCCCTATACATTTCCCCCCTTTTTCACTCTCTCACCACTTTCTTCCCTTTCTTTTTTCTCTCCAATACCTTCTCTTCTATAACACTTCTGCTTTGTAAAAAAATTCATAAAACTAATTTTTTTTCCTTTTATTTACCCCTTTACTTCATCATTCACTAATCATCCCCTTTCCTCCTGCAACCTCCTCCTAAACCACAAACTTCTGCCCCACATTCTAATACGCATTTTTTAAAAATATTTCAACCCTCCACACCCCCCCCCCCATACTCCTTTCTTGCACCAGCCCACCTTTCGGGCCCAAAAGTTGTTTTTATTCCCCCGAACTTCCCCCTTTCTTATTTTTACACTTTCACCCCCTTTGCTTGTTTTGCCATTTTCCTCTTTTCCCCTCTACCCCCCCTTTCCTAACTGTAGCTACAAAAATAAATAATGACCATTATCGTTTTTCCCCCCTATAAAAATGTCATCCTGGAGCCCACCCATCAACCTTTTTTTCCCCCAATACATAATCTAACAAACTACTTTCATTACTCTACATCATACCCTTTTTAAATTTTTTTATCCTCTTCTTCATAAAATATTATTACTTTTTAAAACCCAAAAGTCTTTCTACCATGTAAATTAAAGGGTCCCCCTTTACATTTTCCCCCCGGCACCCCAACTTTACCTACTACTCCCTCCACAAATTTTTTCCCGCTTTAGCATTGAAATCCCCCAACCACCATTACTCTCACCCTTTGGGTTTAAAAAACCCCCCTAGCTTCACTCAACATTTTCCCAAAATCTCTCCTCTCCTCTACATTTCTCCTTCCCCCGGTGCATTTAAAAGCTTACATAACCCACTTTTCCATCCAAACCTTATTTTTCCCCCCCCCATAAACCATCATTAATACATTTATAGCCCCTTTTCCTCCATAACTTATCCTTCAACATTTTTGCACTCCTTCTTTTAAATCTACCCCTATTTTAAACCCAGACCTAATCCCATTTATTCCTCTCCTTGAAACCACCCACCCCCCTTCGCTTTGTTTCACTTAAAGCAGGACATCCGCTTTTTGTATTCTAAACCACAAACATCTCTTTTTTTATCATTCGCACGACATCCAGGCACATTCAGACTTCCCACTTTGACAATTTTCTTCTTTTTATTCTTTTTAGTTATTACGGAAAGGGGTTACACCCATTGTTCCCCGGGATTTTTTGTTGACTTTTACAACACGCATGGCTTCGGGGAAAGATTTTTTTTCCACTTCCCCATGGATATAAAAGGAAAATAAAAAGCCAAAACTATTAAGAAAAATCAAAGAAAACCAATGAGTGTGATAAATAAACGTGTACATGTATGGTAGTGTGACCTAAAGGGAAGTAGAAGTAGCAAGACTACCCGTAATCTTGTAATTTATTAGCCAAAAGACACCAGCATCCTACCATCATGAAAACAATTCGGCTTTCGTTTTACACTACTTGGCGGACCCGAATCCCCCTGGGTGGTTGTGTTTTACCAACCTACTATATATAATTTTATATATATTTATATATATATATAATATATATAAATTTTATATATTTATTATTATAAATATATAATTTATTAATAAAAAGTGTTTAATGAATAGAAAAATAATAGAAGAAATATTTTGTAAAGGAAAGTAAACAAATTTCGATGCTTGTGAGAAAGGATGTAAACAAAAAGAGGTCGTGGAGGTACTCACCTACGACTACGACCATGCTGACGTAACTGTCGTTGTCTTACCAAATTTCACTTACAATATAATGTTCAGTCTCGGGATAAAAAACATATTCCAAGTTTTACTAAACCGGAATTTTTGATTTCTTTTCTAAGTTAAATATGAGAGGCTCTTCCAAAAAATTTCCTGCTTTGACAACGACCTTTCATATTTATCCAAAAAAAAATTAAAAAAATTTTAAAAGTTCACAAAGGAAAAAAATCTTAAGTTTTTAAAAAACCCTTTAAAAAAAAATAAGAACAATGTTTTGATAACATTAATGAGAGTCACAAGTATAACACTACATGAGTTAAGGGTAGAGGAACCAGTTGTGAGGGGGCGTATACGCAAGTTAGGGACCCGGGGACATGAAACCCGACCGTTCCCGGGCAGCCCCCGTAGGGATACTAACCTCCTGGCCAGTGCCCTGTGCCAACCGCGTGGGCCAGACAACTTTCCACACACTGCCACACAATGCCAAAACCACACACATAAAATCAATACGGCTTCCCTCTCCCCTGGCTTAAAAAATTTACAATTTTTTTTATAAATCCTTTAGCAATGAAACGCTTTTGAATGATCGGAAGTTTTTCATTAGATACAAATTCCCAGACTCTCATTTGAAAACATCAAGAAGTTAAAAAACTTCCATCAGCCACGTGTCTCTTTTTCGTGCACCGACGTTGAGATTGTAACATTCCAGATAGCACTTTTTTCCAGGTTATCACTGAGTGCGCCCCACTGCAAGAGATGATTGCACTGGGCCTTTAACATGTTATAGTTTAAGTGGGGAAAATTCTTTGTTTTAGTTATAAGAAAAAAAAAAATGTTTTTGACATAGCATAGAGGGTCCTTTTATTCTGGGCATTCACTAAATTTACCTAATTAGTTGCAGGGGGGCTGTCATATTCCTGTCCCCTCTTTTCATAGTTGCTACAAAACCCTCTCTCCCCCTCCATGAGCTTCATCATACCCTTCTTAAAAACTATATATAATCCTGCCTGCACTACATACTCTCCAGATTTTCCACCTCCTGGGAACTCTGGACTGAAGAAATACTTCCTAACAAACCTGTGACCTCGAGTCTTCAACTTTCAATTTTGACCCTTTTTTGCTGTTCCCATTCTGAAAACCTGTCCAAATTCCCCCGGCAATTCCTCACAGATTTTTTTGTCGTTATTATACTCCCCTATCTCTCCTGTCGTCTAGTTTTCGTAGGTTGATTTCCCTTAACCTCTCTTCATAAGACATGCCCCCCTCCGGGACAGCTTTTGCAAAAACCTTTGGAACTTTTTCTAATTTCTTGTGCACTTTTACTAGGTGGGGGTTCCAAAATGTGCTTCATCTCAAATGGGCCCGACGAAACAGTGTCGAGTCTTGAACGATTCCCTACGAAATAGTCGGAATGCTAATCGGTTTTTTCCAGAAGTCAATATCTGCAGCAGTTATTTGGCTGAAAGTGCGACTGAGGAGAGGCTCGCTATTTACCACCTGAAGATCCTTTTTCCGAGTTAGGTTTGTTTTTTGGGGCCCCCTAAAAAATGTACTCCGACGCGGGTTTTTTTTGCCCTTCCCCAATCTCATAAAATTGCATTGGTGGGGGGGTAAAAAATCCCGGAGCCCAAATTTCGAACAAGGCTTGAAGGGCCCGTTTTGATCCCTTTTTAATCCTGCCTGATCCTAATCCAATGAAAACCCCCCTCATTCGCTTTAATTTCTGCAAAAAGGGGGAACTTTTGATTTTTTCCCTTCCTCGGGATTCATAAACCAGAAATACACCGGCCCTGGACTGACCTTTTGGAATACCCCCGTCACAGGGGCCCACTCTGACATTCGTCACAGGCGCCCACTCTGACATCTCCCCTCCCCAGGCGCCCCCCCCTGACTCTCGCCTACGTCACCTGTCGTTTTACTTCCTGTAGGTAATTCTCTCATCCATCGCAGTGCCCCATTATTCCGGGCCTGCTCTCTAGCTTATGCACTAATATTTTGTGCGGAATGTGTCGAAAACCTTTTTATAGCCATGAAAACAGTTTAGACACCCACCCCTCTTTCTCCTGGCCTTACTTCTGTCAAAATTGTTGTAAAATTCCAGTAGGTTTTTTGTGGGCAAGGATTTTCCCCTTTTCTCCTTGGGTTTTTTATAAGTCATTTTTCCCCAAATTCTTCACCCCACATCCTTTAAAATTCCATATTTCATCTACTTTTTAATTTTTAAAACAGCTGGTTTAATTTTACCTGTTTTCATTTCGTAAAGATAAGACTCAATTTTGCTTTTACCAGGGATTTTCCCGTTTTTGTAGATTTTCTAAGATTTTTTTGGGCAATATGTCCCCTTTCTCAAACCTCAGGACCCCAGGAAGATGCTGTGTTGGGAGCCCCTTAGGGACCCCATTCACTTTTTAGAAGCCTCTTTACTTTCCTCGGTTGTGTGTAGTGTTCCAAACCTGTTAGTGACCCTACCATTCCGGTTTACTGAAACCAGTCTTTCCTCTGAAAATACTTTCCTTAAATCTTGTGTTTAGCCTTCACATACTTTTTTTCGTTTCCCTTGTGATCTCCCCCGCCTTCCTCAGTTGTGTACAACCTATTTGTTTTTCATCTATTTTAGTTGCAGGGGTCGAGACATAGCCCCGGCCCCTCTTCATGTTGTGTGGTTTGTGATTTTGTGTGGTATGTGTGTGTGCATGTACTCACCTATTGTACTCACCCAGCTGAGGTTGCAGGGGGGCGATCCCCAGCTTGGCCCCGCCTCTTCACTGGGCGCTATGTGTGTGGTTTGTGTGTGTGTGTATGGTTTTTTATGTGTATAGATGTGTTGTATGTGTATTTATCACCTATTGAGGTTGCAGGGGGGCGGTCAAGCCCGGCCCCGGTTGTGGTGTTGGGGTAAACTCATCTATACTCGCGTATTTTTATAAAGTTGCAGGGGTCAAGTATCAGCTCCTGGCCCAGCTTTTTAACTTGCCACTCTCCAGATTAATTCCTTGTTACCCTCATGTGACCTCTCATACCTACTCTTGGAACAATGCATGGAGTCAGCTTCCACCACTTCCCCACCATGATCATTCCACTTTCCGACCACTCTGAAACAGAAGAAGTACTTCTTAACACCTCTTTGGCTAATTCGTGATTTTAACTATCAGCTGTGTCACCTAGTTCCTGTTTCTCGCCATTCGAACAACCTCTTCCAATCTACCTTATTAATTCCTCAGATCATTTTGTGTGTCATTATCACGTCCTCTTTGTTTTTTCTACCTTCCAACGTCATTAGAATAATTTTCGTTAGTCTCCCCTCATAGCTCATGCGCTTTAGCTCCAGTGTCTTAACATGCTTCTTCAGGTGCTGGTTCCATCAAGACTAGCGTGACGTATATTGTATAAAGGGCCCGAAATGACTCTGCTGAGATTCCTGAAGGCTACTCTTAGATTTGTAAGACGAGCATTGGCTGCGGAGGTAATTAGGTTGATGTGAGTCTCTGTAGTTATGCTGGGCACTATATTTCTCTTTGAATGAAGTGTGTCTGTCTACCTAGTCTACTACCCGTTTTCAGTCTACTTGCTCCTTCCTTGAATTTACTGAGGTTGAATGTAAGCAACTACTTATCTCACAACTTTTACAATGTGTCCAGATCCCTTGTCCTAGACCTCATTTGTTTTATTCTCCAAGTTGATTTACCTGATCCTTTAATGTCGTCTTTCTTCTCATGTGTCTGTGAAGTATTTCATGTTCAGAATTAGCCTTCACTGCTGTTATTCCTCAACTGTCAGCCTCTCTCCTCACCAGAACGTTCTCTTTTCTGACCAATATGCTCGTCTTTCTTCTCGTCTATCCTCTTTCGATTTTTTTTGTAACTTTGTCTTTGCTGTTTCGGCGTCTTCTTGGCATAAATGTCTCCTCAGCTTCCCTGCATTTTCTAGTTAGGTTTTCCATCATCTCTTATTCTGAGTTGCCTTTCAGTTCACTGTCTCAATCTATTATGCTCAGAACAGTCTCTACCCTCAATTCTCCACGCCCTTTCCTTACTGTGCTTCTTCAATTTTTAGTTCCACTCTGTACTCAATTTCATGACCTCAATATAACTAGCACCCAGAGGGCCCTCATATTCTATTTCAACTGTCAGATGCTCCTGCAGTAAACATTAGACTCAGTCTCGCAACCTCCTCTCTTCTCTTTTCATGTCATTGACTTTCTGGCTCAGATTTTTTTTTCTAATCACCTCCATCCGCTTACCTATACCCTCTACTTTTCTGGTTCTCCATGTGGGTCCTAGTTCTGTCAAAATATTTTTCAATGGTTGAAATCTCCCTTCTTAAATAACTGTGGTTTAGCCATAAATGCACTCACTTGCTGCGTCTGCTACGATGTCAACTATGGCTCAGTTTTCCCCACATATTCTTGATTCTGTCTCCTATTATTAGGTGGTGTATTGTATATACCTGCAACGACTAATTTGAGTCACCCTAATTTCAACACACTGACACAGTTTTCCTCTGATTTCTTAATTCCTTTTTGCTCTTCTAACCTTTTGAGGATTTCTAATTAATAGTGTCATTCCTCTTCACCTTTTTCTTCTGTTTTTTTTTTCAAAGCACATGGTATCCCGCTTGACATACGGCACCGAATATCAATTCTGTCAATTTTGTCATAGTGATACCTGTTATATGTAGTCAGATCTCAGCAGTTTTTTTCTTCAACTTATCGTTCTTGTTAGATAATCTGCCTTAGTGTACCAAACTCTGACGCAACACTCCCTTACCGTGAGCTGGTTTATGTCTACTCCTTCTTGATCCTCGTCCACCAGGAGGGAGTGAGGTTGAGCTGCGACTGTAGTGTAATGTTCTGCCTGGGGATGGATCAGGGATGTGGGTAAGGGCAGTGAAGGATCATCAATAACCGCCCTCTTTCTTTCACCCATTATTTATTCTTCCAGATTTTTTTTGGTTTTACCGTTTCCATTGCTGTTTTTATCACCTTATTAGCCTCTTTATCTTCAGGGAGCATAGCTGCCAATGACTTAACTTCTTCCCTGTTCTCTCTGAACCACTGGGCTTCCTCTTCTTCCTTCACTGTTTGTACACTTATTAACCTCCCTCTCATTCCTATCATGGACTCCTTCACCTCTCTTCCTCTTCCAGTTATTAGGCTCTGTCTTCTGCTAAATTACTGCCACGATTTCCTCCAGGAGGGAAGTGAACTGACATTCAAAAACCTCCCTCACTGTTCCTCTATCTATAGTCTCCTTCAGCCTTACTATTGCATTCTCTTGCTTTAAGGATCTTTCCTCTGTCACAGTTGCCCTGTTTATTTGTTCTGTGATTATATTCCCTACTTCATTGTAAATTATTAAAGTTTCTTTCCAAAAGGAACTGAACTTTCCCTCAAACTCCTCTCAGAGCCGGGTCCTCAGGTCATCAATTATCACTTCCAGGTAGTGTCAACTGGGTCATTTGTCAGTCACTCCTCTTCCCGGTTTTGTGAGGACCTTTCACTTGCCATTTTTACTCTTACACAAAAATGCTCTAGTGTGAGTGTGGGTGTGTCTGTGTGTGTGTATCAGTCTGTCTATCTGTCTGTCTGTCTGTCTGTCTGTCTGTCATGTGTAGGCAGGTAAAGTACTCACAAATTTGAGACGGTACGTGTGTGTGTGTTTTCGAATGTGTGTAAGAGTTTATATTTCTCTATTTTGATGTATGTGCATGTGCGTATTTTAGTGAGAATTTGTGATTATTAGTTTATGTTCGCAAATTAATGCAAATGTGCGCATGTATGTATTAGTATATTTGTGTTTGTGTGTTTAGTGTATACTGCATTCATGTTTTTTAAGGGTATTTGTGTATGATTATGAGTGAACATTAAAATGGTATAAAATACCGACAGGTTGTTAGGTAAGACACATGTGCAACAGTTAGGTATCTTTATTTCGAAACGTTTCGCCTACACAGTAGGCTTCTTCAGTCGAGTACAGAAAAGTTGATAGAAGCAGAAGAGACTTGAAGACGATGTAATCAGTCCATCACCCTTAAAGTTTTGAGGTGGTCAGTCCCTCAGTCTGGAGAAGAGCATTGTTATAAAGTTTGAAACAATATGGAGTTGAAGTGACAGGATGGAGCCTTATATAGCGCCAGGAGGTGAGACAGGTCACTAGTAGAACGCAGATGTTGGGATGTCAGGTCCCTCTCAAATCCAGCCGCTCTCACTAGTAGAGGTAGTCGAAGTTGATTCCAGGTCTGTACCAAGATACCCTTGTGTTGCAGTGTCTGACAGATTGAACATTAAAATGGTATAAAATACCGACAGATTGTTAGGTAAGACACATGTGCAACAGTTAGGTATCTTTATTTCGAAACGGTTCGCCTACACAGTAGGCTTCTTCAGTCGAGTACAGAAAAGTTGATAGAAGCAGAAGAGACTTGAAGACGATGTAATCAGTCCATATTGTTTCAAACTTTGGAACAATGCTCTTCTCCAGACTGAGGGACTGACCACCTCAAAACTTTAAGGGTGATGGACTGATTACATCGTCTTCAAGTCTCTTCTGCTTCTATCAACTTTTCTGTACTCGACTGAAGAAGCCTACTGTGTAGGCGAAACGTTTCGAAATAAAGATACCTAACTGTTGCACATGTGTCTTACCTAACAATGATTATGAGTATATTTGTGTGTTGGTGTGTGTGTGCTCATGAATCTGTGAGTGTGTTGTCGTGTGATTATGTTATCGAGTGTGTTATCGTATGAGTGTGTTATCGTGTGAGTGTGTTATTGTGTGTGTTATCGTATGAGTGTGTTATCGTGTGAGTCTGAGATCGTGTGTTATTATGTATGAGTATGTGTTTGTGTATTCACCAATTTGTGGTTGCAAGGATCGATTCACAGCTCCTGGCCGAGCCAGGAGTGTGTGTGTGCATGCATGTGTGCGTTTATAGGTGTGTTTGATAATGTGTGTGTGTATGCGTGTGTACATACCACTAATACATCTAAACACATCATGAACTAATATTCATTTATGAAGACGACACGTGTGCAAAACATGGATTTCTTCATTGAGGAAACGTTTCGCCACACAGTGGCTTCATCAGTTTAAAACAAAGGCGAATGATGAATATCAGAAGGAGTTAAGGTAATCAGTCCCTCAGACTTGAGTCGATGTAAACAGTACACATGTCTTGAAAAGGTTGAGGGACTGATTACATAAAATACCTTCTGATCTTCTCACTTCTTCTCTGTATTCTACTGATGAATCCACTGTGTGGCGAAACGTTGACTCAGTAAAGACACCCAAGTGTTGTAGATGTGTCTGTCTATTAACTCAGTTTTGTGAACAATTTACATACATGATTATTCTGTACTAATGGATAAGGAAGTTCATTTTCAAATCTACTTTGTGCTGCTGGTCCACTACACCTTCCAGGTTTCCAGGAAGTGAGTCTAGTCCACTACACCTTCCAGGTTTCCAGGAAGTGAGTCTAGTCCACTACACCTTCCAGGTTTCCAGGAAGTGAGTCTAGTCCACTACACCTTCCAGGTTTCCAGGAAGTGAGTCTAGTCCACTACACCTTCCAGGTTTCCAGGAAGTGAGTCTAGCCCAATTACACCTTCCAGTTTCCAGGAAGTGAGTCTAGTCCACTACACCTTCCAGGTTTCCAGGAAGTGAGTCTAGTCCACTACACCTTCCAGGTTTCCAGGAAGTGAGTCTAGTCCACTACACCTTCATGTTTCCAGGAAGTGAGTACTAGTCACTACACTTCCAGGTTTCAGGAAGTGGTCTAGTCACTACTCCCTTCCAGGTTTCCAGGATGTGAGTCTTAGTCCACTACACCTTCCTGGTTTCCAGGAAGTGAGTTAGTTAACTACACCTTCCAGTTTCCAGGGAAAGGTGTGTCTTATCCACTTAACCTTCCAGGGTTTCCAGTAAGTGAGTTACTTACCTCTAAACCTCCCAGGTTTCCAGAAAGTGAGTTACTAACACTTACACTTCCCAGGCCTCCAGAAAGTGAGTCTACTCCACTACACCTTCCAGACGTCCAGAGAGTCTACTCCAGTACACCTCCCAGGCTTCCAGAAAGTGAGTCTACTCCACTACACCTCCCAGGCTTCCAGAAAGTGAGTCTAGTCCACTACACCTCCCAGGCTTCCAGGAAGTGAGTCTACACCTCTACACATCCCAGGCTTCGAGAAAGTGAGTCTAGTCCACTACACCTCCCAGGCTTCCAGAAAGTGAGTCTACTCCACTACACCTCCCAGGCTTCCAGAAAGTGAGTCTAGTTCACTACACCTCCAGGCTTCCCAGAAAGTGAGTCTACTCCCCTACCCTCCGGCTTCCAAAATGAGTTTTATCACTCCCTCCCCGGCTTCCCCGAAAATGATCTGTCCATTCCCTCAAAATTCCAAAAGTGGTCTAGTTCCCCCTACACTCCCCGGCTCCGGAAAGTGGTTTTTTTACTCACCTCCAGGGTTCCAGAAAGTGAGTTATCCACTAACCCCTCAGGCTTCCCAAAAAAAAGAGTTCTCCACACCTCCCAGGGTTCCAGAAAGTGATCTACTCCCTAACCCCAGGTTCCCGAAAGTGAGGGAAAACCCCCCAAAATTTCCAAAAATTTTCCCTCCCCAAGGGGTTTCCCGAAAGTGATCTATCCCTCACCTCCCGGCTTCCAGGTGAGTCGTTTCTTCACCTCCCGGCTTCCGAAAAGTGAATTATCCAAAAACCCCATTAAAAAATCTTCCCAACCCAGGCCCCAAAGTGAATCAACCACTCACCTCCAGGCTTCCCAAAAAGGGTCTATCCCCCACCCTCCCAGGTTCCCGGAAAGGGGTCTAGTCACTAACTCCCCGGGTTCAGAAGTGGTTTTAAAAATTTTTTTCCCCCACACCCCCCAAGCTTTCCCGAAAGGGGATCAGTTTTATTACACCCCAGGCTTCTAGAAAATAGTCTACCCAATACACCTCCCCGGTTTCCCAAAAAGGGGGTCACCCCCCACCACACCCCCAGGCTTCCAGAAGTGAGTCTATCAAAAAAACCTCCGGGGCTTTCCCCGAAAGTGTCTTTCCCCTAACCCCCAGGCTTCAGAAAATGAGTCTAC
The DNA here is from genome assembly GCF_026875155.1 of Cherax quadricarinatus. Taxonomy (NCBI): domain Eukaryota; kingdom Metazoa; phylum Arthropoda; class Malacostraca; order Decapoda; family Parastacidae; genus Cherax; species Cherax quadricarinatus. The sequence goes on from NC_069416.1 coordinate 5,266,694, forward strand.
CAATACACCTCCGGGTTCCAGAAAGAGGTTACTCCACACACCTCCCCGGTTCCCGAAAATAGTCTAGTTTTATACACCTCCCAACTTTAGAAAGCGAGTCTGTCCCTACACCCCCCAGGCTTCCGGGAAGTGAGTCTATCACTACAATCAGGCTTCCGGGGAAAAAGTCTATCCCAAAACCCACACCCCCCCCCAACCCCCGGGTTCCAGGAAAAGTGGGCTATCCACTAAACCCCCCCCGCTTCCGAAAGTTGAGTTACTCCAAAATTTCCCGCTTCCAGAAGTGAGTCATCCCACACCCCCAGGCTTCCCGAAGTGAGTTTTGTTCACTACAACCCCCCCAGGCTTCCGGAAAATGAATTTACTCCACTACACCCCCCAGGCTTCCAGGAAATTAGTCTACCCTTTAACCCCCCCAGGCTCCAAAAGTGGTTTTATGCCTACACCTTTCCGGTTTCCAGAAATGAGTCTATCCCCTACACCTCCAGGGTTTTCCGGAAGTGGGTTATCCCTAACCCCCCAGGGTTTTTCCCGAATGACAACCACTACCCCCAGGGTTTCCAAAAAGTGAGCTATCAACAACCCCCAGCTTTAGGAATAGGGTCTATCCACTAACCTCCAGGGTTTTCCAAAAGGGGTCTATCCACTACAACCCCACCTTTTCCGGAAAATGGCTATCCACTACACCCCAGGCTTCCCGAAAGTGAGTTATCCCTACACCTCCCAGGGTTTCAGGAAGTGAGTCTACCCCTAACCTTCCAGGTTAGAAAGTATTTTCCACACATCCCAGGTTCAGAAATGAGTCTTTTCCCCACCCCCGGGTTCCCAAAAATGAGTCTATCCACTAATCCCCGGGGTTCCAAAAAAAGTCTCTCCCCTACATCCCCCCTTTAGAAATGAGTCTATCATAACCCCCCCGGCTTTAGAAAGTGAGTTATCCATACACCTCCCGGTTTCCAAAAGTGAGTCTAGTACTACACCTCCCCGGCTTCCAGAAAATGGTTACCCCCTACCCCAGGTTTTTAGTGAGTCTACCATCACCTCCAGTTCGAAAGTGAGGTCTTCCCCCACAAATCCCCGGCTTCCAAAGGATATCTTCCCTACACCTCCAGGGTTTCCAGAAAGGGAGTCAGCCCCCTAACCCCCCAGGGTTTCCGAAGGGGTCTATCCCTTTTACCTCCCAGGCTTCCAGAAAGTGATCAGTCACTAACTCCCCGGTTTTAGGAAGTGAGTCAGTCCATCACCCCAGGGGTTAGAAGGAGTCTATTTCCTACCCCTCCAGGTTCCGGAAAATGATTACACACACCCCCAGGCTTCCAGGAAGTGGTTAATACTACCCTTCCCGGTTTGAAAAGGGTTTTATCCCCCTACCTCCCCAGGGTTCCAAGAAGTGATCTAATCCATACACTCCCTTTCCGAAATGATTAGCCACACCTCCCAGGTTTCCCAAAAGTAGTTATCCCCTAACCTCCAGGTTCCAGGAAGGATTTTCCCCACACCCCCAGGCTTAGGAAAATGGTCTATCCCCTCACTCCAGGGCTTCCCGAAAAATGTCTTCCCCCACCTCCCAGGCTTCCAGAAAGGGGGGTTATCATAAAAAACCCTGGGCTCCCCCAAAAGTGAGTTTTTTCCACTAAAACCCGGTTCCCGGAAAGTGGTCTATCCCCTACACCCCCCCGGCTTCCCGAAAGTGGTCTATCCCCTACACCTCAGGCTTCCAGGAAGTGAGTCTTCCATACCCTCCCAGGGTTCCGGGGAAAGGGGGTTAGTCCCTACACCCCCCAGGCCAAAATGAGTCTGTCACTAAACCTTGGGGTTCCGAAAATGACTATCCCCTAACCCCCCAAGGGTTCCAGGAGGGGGTCTATCCACTAAACTCCCGGTTCCAGAAAGTAGTCTATCCACTTCCCCCCAGGTTCCAGGTGAGTTATCACTACCCTCCAGGCTTCCGGGGAATGGGTTATCACACCAAATCCCAGGTTCCCCGGAAGTATTTTCTTTAAAATTCCCAGGCTTAGGAAAGGGATCATCAAATTAGTTTCCGAAAGTGGTTTCCAACCTTCCAGGCTTTCCGAATAGCTATTTTCCCTAGGGTTCCAAAAGTGGTTGCCCACAATCCCAGGTTTTCCAAAAAAAGGGCTATCCCCTAACCCCCCTTCCAAAGGAGTCATCACCACCTCGGTTTTGGGGAAGTGATCTATCCACTACCCCTCCCAGGTTTTCCAGAAGGACACAACACTCCCAGGCTTTCCAAAATGACATCCCCTACACCTAGGTTCCGAAAGGAGTTTAGTTTAAATAATTTCCCCGGGTCCGAAGTAATTATAATAAATCCCAGTTCAAAATGAGTTAGTTCATCACCCCCCCAGAAAGTTTTTTATTTTCACTAACCCCCGGTTTTTCCCGAATGGTTATCCTACAATTTCCCCGGTTTTTCCGGGATCTTCCCAATACCCTCCAGGTTTCCGAAAATATTTTACTAATAACCTCCCAGGCCTCCAAAATGAGTTCCCACTAAATCCCAAAACTTTAAAGGTTTTCTCCTACACCCCCCCCCTTTTCCCCCCCCCCCCAAAACCTTCCCGGTGATCTATTTTCCCCACACCCCAGGGGTTAAAAATGTTTTGCAAAACCCCCCAGTTAAAAATTTTTCATCCCCCAAAATTTTCCCGTTTAGGGAAGTGAGTCTAACCCAACAAAATCCACTTTCCAAAAGTGTTTCCCTAACCTTTTAGGGGTTTCCCAGAAGTAGTTACCCCTTTAATTTCCCCGGTTTTTGGGGGAATATCTAATTTACCACCTCCCCGGTTTTGGGAAAATGAGGTTCTTCCACAAATGGTTAAAAAATGGTTATCCCCAAAAATCCCCGGTTCAGAAATGTTAAAAACACTGGTTTCCAAGAATCCCTTTTTACACTCCCCCGGTTCGGAAGTGGGGTTAGTATACACCTTTGGGTTCCAGAAAAGTGAGTCAAATAATCCCCGGTTTCCCCGGAAGTGGTCAATTTAAAATCCCGTTTCAAAAGGGTTTTAAACCCCCGGTTTAAGGAGTTTTTCCCCCTAATCCCCCGGTTTAGAAAGGATTAACATCCCCCCCCGGCCTTTCAAAAGTAGTTTATCCCTTCCCCGGGGTTTTAGAAGCTACTCCATCACCTCCCGCTTTTTTGGGCCCCCCGGTTTTTAAAAACCACAAGGTTGGTGATCTACCCACTAATCAGGTTCCGAATGAGTTACTCCCTTTTTTTTTTTTTTTTGGGGGGGTTCCCGGGGGCTTTCCCCCCTACTTCCTGTCTTTCCCCCCCCGCTTGGGATCTGTTTTTTCCCCTGGTTCCAGAAGTGGTCATCCACACACCCCCCCTCCAAATTTTTCCCACACCCTCCCAGGGTTCCAGAAATGGTTACCATAACCTCGGGCTTCCCCCCTTTTTTCCCCCCCGGGGATTTACCTCCCCCCCAGGGTCCGGGAAAAAAGTAATAACCCCCGGTTTTAAAAGAATCTATATACATCCCGGTTAAAAGTGAGTTTTTCTCCCCCAATAGGTTCCCAAAAAAATTATCCCTAAAAACCCCCCGGTTCCAGAAAGGGTTTAAAATCCCTTCAAATCCCCGGTTTCCAGAAAAATTTTTAAAACCCCCCCAGGCTTCCAGAAAATGGTAAAATAATTCCCCGGTTGAAATTTAAGGTAACCCTGGGATACAAGGAAAACACTGGCGATCGGGGATAAACTGGTTATACAAGAATAACACTGGTGATACAAGAATAACATGGTCATCAAGGATAACATGGTTATAAAAGGAATAACACTGGTCTTAAAAGGGGTTAACACTGGGATACAAAAATAACCTGGTGTACAAGGTAAACACTGGTTTATACAAAAATAAACTGGTTATACAAGAAAAAACCTTGTATAAAAGAATAACATGGGAACAAGGATAACCCCTGGGATACAAGGAAAAAAATGGCGAACAAGGATAACACGGTTATACAAGAATAACACTGGTTTTACAAGGATAACACTGGTGATACAAGAATAACACTGGTTATACAAGAATAACACTTGTGATACAAGAATAACACTGGTGATACAAGGATAACACTGGTTATACAAGAATAACACTGGTCATACAAGGATAACACTGGTTATACAAGAATAACACTGGTCATACAAGGATAACACTGGTGATACAAGAATAACACTGGTCATACAAGGATAACACTGGTTATACAAGGATAACACTGGTTATACAAGAATAACACTGGTCATACAAGGATAACACTGGTTATACAAGAATAACACTGGTCATACAAGAATAACACTGGTGATACAAGAATAACACTGGTCATACAAGGATAACACTGGTTATACAAGAATAACACTGGTCATACAAGGATAACACTGGTTATACAAGAATAACACTGGTGATACAAGAATAACACTGGTGATACAAGGATAACACTGATGATACAAGAATAACACTGGCGATACAAGAATAACACTGGCGATACAAGAATAACACTGGTGATACAAGGATAACACTGGTGATACAAGGATAACACTGGTGATACAAGAATAACTCTGGTGATACAAGAATAACACTGGTGATACAAGGATAACACTGGTGATACAAGGATAACACTGTTTATACAAGAATAACACTGGTGATACAAGAATAACATAGGTGATACAAGGATAACACTGGTTATACAAGAATAACACTGGTGATACAAGGATAACACTGTTTATACAAGAATAACACTGGTGATACAAGAATAACACTGGTGATACAAGGATAACACTGGTGATACAAGGATAACACTGGTTAACAAGAATAACACTGGTGATACAAGAATAACACTGGTGACGTGTACTTAGCTAAGTGGTGACGTGTACTTAGCTCTGTGAAGACCTGTTTGCGTGCTCTCTACGAATTGAAGCAAGATGCCCTCCATCGAGCAACTTTACCAACAGCTTAAGGAAGAATTGAGGATGGCGAAGATGAAGATTCGGCGACTGACCGAGGAAAACAAGAAGATTCGTAGTAGTCCTCCTGTTTTGAGTCCTCAGGTCAAGAAAGGAAACTGGTCAGTGGCTGGACAGCAGGGAACGAAGTTGACGATCAAGAAGACGAATGGAAAGGTAGAAACGATGAAGAAGAAAGAGACTGCCGTGGAAACTGTTGTGGAAACATCTAATACATTCTCAGTGCTACCCGACGAATGTGAGTCGACTACTGGGAACGTCACGACGAACGACACCAAGGAAGGTAAGAATATTGTTGTTGTTGGGGATAGCCAAGTTAGGTATATGGATAGGGCGTTCTGCTTGAAGGACAGGATAGGAGACAGAGGGTTTGCTTTCCTGGGGCTGGGATGGAGGATATTGTTAGCCGTCTGGATGACATCATGAGAGGTAATGGGAGCAATCCTATTATCTGTCTCAGTGCTGGAGGCAACGATGTTGGCAGACGTAGGAGTGAAGACCTGATTAGCAGGTATAGGTCAGCAATAGAAATAATTAGGAGGAAGGGTGGGAACCCTGTCATATGTGGTATTTTGCCAAGGAGAGGAGTTGGAAATGAATGGTTGTCCAGGGCAATTGGTGTCAATTGCTGGCTGGACAAATACTGTAAGGAAAATGCGGTAACATTCATTGACAACTGGGACCTCTTCTATGGCAGAAATGACATGTATGCCAGGGATGGGGTTCACTTATCTAGGTCTGGGGTGGGAGCACTGGCAACTGCAGTGGAGGGAGCTGTTAGGACTTTAAACTAGGAATAGTTAGTGGTATGGGTTTTGGCAGGAAAACAGTGAAGTCCCAGTGTAGTAATATTATGAGTTCTAGGGAAACTAGTAATAAGCAGAACGAGGTAGATATTGAAAAGCCAGTGACACTGGGTGATAAGGACAGTAATAGGTTTAGTAGAAAAACAGAAATGAGCAGGAAGGGTAAAGAGAAAGGAGAGTCTTTCGATGTTTATTATGCTAATAGCCGTAGTGCTAGGAATAAGATGGACGAGTGAGAGTTAGTTGCTAGTGCAGGTAACATTGATGTATTTGCCTTAACTGAGACGTGATTTAATTCAAAAAGTCGGGACATGCCTGTGGAATGTCACATTCAGGGTTTTAAATTGTTCCAAGTAGATAGAAGCATCGGGAAGGGGGGTGGGGTGGCATTGTATGTCCGAGATCGCTTGAACTGTTTCATAAAAACGGGTATTAAGTCTGAAGTAACACATACAGAGTCTGTTTGGATAGAATTTTCAGAGGGGCATGAAAAACTGATTTTAGGAGTGATATACCGTCCCCCAGACTTAGATAGGGACAAAGGGAGACTGCTATGGGAGGAAATTGTTAAGGCCACAAGGCACGATAATGTAGTAATTCTAGGAGACTTTAACTTTAGTCATATTGATTGGAATTTCTTGACTGGGAATTTAGAATCATACGACTTCTTAGAAGTAGTTCAGGATTGTTTTTTGAAGCAGTTTGTGACAGAACCAACAAGGGGAAATAACCTGCTTGACTTAGTTCTGGCAAACAATGAATCCCTTGTTAATAATATAGAAATTTCAGAGGAACTGGGTGCTAGCGACCACAAATCAGTTACATTTAGCATTGAATGGAAGTACGATAGTAGCGATAACTCAGTAACACTCCCAGATTTTCGCTTAGCAGATTACGATGGGCTTAGAGAACACTTATCATCTGTTGACTGGGGTAACGAAGAGAGCTATCAATATACATGCTGCTCAAAGAACGTTTATCCCGTATAAAGTAATTAGATCAAATAGAAATGACCCAAAATGGATGAATAATAGGCTGAAATATCTACTAGGGCATAAGAGAGGAATTTATAGGCGTATCAGAAGAGGTGAGGGTCATCTTATGATTCAGTTTATTGACATTAAGAGGGACATTAAAAAGGGGATAAGAAAAGCTAAAAGGGACTATGAAATTAAAGTTGCTAGGGATTCTAAAACTAACCCAAAAAGTTTTTTCCAGGTCTATAGAACAAAAGTTAGAGATAAGATAGGTCCCCTTAAAAATGACTATGGGCATCTTACTGACAAAGAGAATGAAATGTGCTCGATTTTAAATAATTATTTTCTCTCGGTTTTTACACAGGAAGACACTAACAATGACTCCATCTGTATTTGAGTATCACACTCTCATTCTTCTATTTCTTACCCTTTTCTGGGCATGGTATTTACTTGTACTGTTTTGGTGGTACTGGACAGTGAATCTCCGTGAAGTAATAGGGTAAGTCCCAGACTATTTCTAGCTGACGGTTCCCCCATTCTGTCCCATTTCACTGATGCTACCTTGTCCCCTGCTTTGTCTTTCTTCCCTGTTAGTTTTTCTTTCCCATTGACCTCGTTTAAGTTTCGAGATTCACTCACATTAAAATTTCACCTCATTAAAGAATACAAAGTCACAATACCGTGACTGGAACAATACACAAATAACCTTCACATAGGAGTCTGAAACTGATGACGATGTTTTGGTAAGACTTGGACCGTTAACTAGTTAAATGTCCATGTTGGACAGAAATATCATCATAAATGTTTGTCTCGTTACTATTATTCGTGGTTTAGGCTTTCTTAACAAAATTTGCAAAAGGCATTGTCTGTTGTTCTCTCCTCTAAACGTTTCTTCCTGTGTTTATGATGGACAACATAATAACTCAGTGTTTCTTGTAACCCGTTAATTATCTAGGTTGCCTTTTCCATCTTAATTTCTTCAGGGTCATTTGCTTTTTCATTTTTTCCCCTCCTCCAGACTTTCTTAGTGTGCGTTGTCTGTCAGTTTATTTTTTGGCTCACATTTATTAGATTCTCTACTTCGGTTTTCCATCTCATCTCGCAGCCACAGGTTTTATGGGACATTTTTTCTTATAACCCTGAAAGTCAAGTAGTCTTTAAACTCAAAATAAACTATAATGAACGACTGTGAACGGATAAAAATAAGTATTGAGGAGGACATTCATACAGCAAGCTAAACACTGTATCCACTCAGCCACAGATATTGCAGAAGGATGATTTCTACAATCAGCATTTTTGTGACACAGTCTGACTTTACTGTCGCATTCCACAGCTCCAGAAGCTTTCAGGGTACTTCTTTTCTCATACACCTCAAAGCCACAATCAAACCCAGGATATCGTAATGAACGATTGTTAATGAATAAATGATCGCTAATCCTAAATCAGACACAACAGGTGCCGCTGATGCAACCATTCCGCTGATATGATTGGTGTGAAAAGGAAATTTTAAGCTCAGAGGCTGAGTGACTACAGCAGTAGGCCTACTGTATAGTATACATAGATCACGGTTCGTATCCACATCCATTCTTCTGTTTATTGATTGATAATCGTTCATTATGAGTTATCTGAGCTTTACAGACACTGCTTAAACGATGCTTCCTGGGATCATCACCCCTAAAGATCAGCCTCTGACCAAGCTATATTTACTGGGAGATTGATGTCGAAGTTAGTACAAGTCATACTGACTTTACGGAATTATATATATACGGTATAACTGTTCTTTATTCTATTTTCTACTATTTTTATCATCTAAGGCTATGTAAAATGAACAATTGTTTCAGAGTGTAATACACCTCAGAACGTGGAAATTATTCACATTGTTTGACTTCACTGGGTTATTCTAAGTTAACTATATATTCTGTGCTTTGTGACTGAATACCACTGTTATTATCATGAAATTGTAATATATTTCTAATGAATAAATCTTTTGTCTACTAGTTGCACACCCTGTTTGTTATAAGGAAGCTGGAGGTTGAAAAACAGCTCCTGGTTCAATGTTTACTCTTGCTAATTTGGTTTACTGCTAAGTCGGACACAGTCACTGTGTGTACGCTTCTGGCCTTACACTTTTCACAAATGTATCAACAGATGGAAGAAAACCCAAAGGGATGTGCTGAGGTCAAAGATAATGACAATTGACAGATTTGCAGCTACGAAAAATCGTGCGTACCAGTACGCTGTGACACATCAGACAGCTTGTGCGTACCAGTACGCTGTGACACATCAGACAGCTTGTGCGTACCAGTACGCTGTGACACATCAGACAGCTTGTGCGTACCAGTACGCTGTGACACATCAGACAGTTTGTGCGTACCAGTACGCTGTGACACATCAGACAGCTTGTGCGTACCAGTACGCTGTGACACATCAAAACAGCTTGTGCGTACCAGTACGCTGTGACACATCAGACAGCTTGTGCGTACCAGTACGCTGTGACACATCAGACAGCTTGTGCGTACCAGTACGCTGTGACACATCAGACAGCTTGTGCGTACCATACGCTGTGACACTTTCAGACAGCTTGTGCGTACCAGTACGCTGTGACACATCAGACAGCTTTTTGCGTACCAGTACGCTGTGACACATCAGACAGCTTGTGCGTCAGGTACGCTGTGACACATCAGACAGCTTGTGCGTACCAGTACGCTGTGACACATCAACAGCTTGTGCGTACCAGTACGCGGGAAACACATCAGACAGCTTGTGCGTACCAGTACGCTGTGACACATCAGACAGCTTGTGCGTACCAGTACGCTGTGACACATCAGACAGCTTGTGCGTACCAGTACGCTGTGACACATCGACAGCTTGTGCGAAACCAGTACGCTGTGACACATCAGACAGCTTGTGCGTACCAGTACGCTGTGACACATCAGACAGCTTGTGCGTACCAGTACGCTGTGACACATCAGACAGCTTGTGCGTACCAGTACGCTGTGACCCCATCAGACAGCTTGTGCGTACCAGTACGCTGTGACACATCAGACAGCTTGTGCGTACCAGTACGCTGTGACACATCAGACAGCTTGTGCGTACCAGTACGCTGTGACACATCAGACAGCTTGTGCGTACCAGTACGCTGTGACACATCAGACAGCTTGTGCGTACTAGTACGTTAGACACAGTTAACGACTCTTAAAACTTTCGGAGAGAGAATACAACGAGTCTGTTGGCCTGTCCATATGTTCGTACTTGTTTCTAGGTTATTTTGCCCCATGTTGTGAGGGGGGAATTATTTTTTGTCTGTAATATTATAGTTTGTAATTTTGTTTGTCAGCTCTAATATTTGCTGTACAATCTGTGATATTTTAGGGCCTTATTGAGCTCTGTAATTTATCCCTTCTGCGTCCGTCTATTCTTCTATCTTCTTGTAGTTTTATATTCTCGTTTCACTGGTAGATAATAAATTGCGAAAGATGCCTTCTATAAAATTCATTGCGGCTTACGCATTTATTTTATTCATTTGAATTAGGTTCATCCAGTCACATTATTCTTTGTTAAGTCAGGCACAAAAAAAAAAAAAAAAATAAGGCAGAGCTCATATTTCAGAATCCTTAAATTTTCTAGGCCTCTATACAAGTAATTTTTTTTTTTAATCTGCAAAGAAGAGTTTATAAAAATATAATTATTTCACATTGCTCTAAATATTCTTTTCTTATTTTCTGTTTTCGAGTTCGCATAACATTAGGTTTGAAGATTACCTATTTGTTGAAAACATGTGTTAGAAAGATAAACAAAACTAGAATAGCCATTACAGAAGAGAGGCAAAGTATCGTCCCAACTGATAACTTGGTGTAAACAAAGACCTAGAGTAAACAATCGTCATGAGAGAGTCAAACTACCGTTCCAACGAGAGGCAAAATATTGTTAAAAGCTGAGTAATTTGTGAAAAAAAAGACTCATCATGAGAGAGTTAAGTATAGGTCCATGCGAGTACAAGGTGTAAACAAAGACTCGCCCTGGAAGTACTCACCTTCGACAACCACCTGTGATGATTCAATTGTTTACCCTTCACGAGTCAGTGAACTTCAACACGGTTCAGCGCAAAGTTCCCTCTTAATTCAAAACTATAAAGGAGAGTGCATTTATGTTTAACAATAATAAATTACTTATACTTTCAACTCTACTAACATATAAATAATTAATACAAATTAATAACTATAACGGCAACATATAATTCAATAAGATTGAAGATGAATGGTTCAAAGAACCGACATGTTGTATCTTTATTGAGGATAAAGATACCCAAGAGTTGCACATGTGTCTAATTTAACAATTCAATAAGAGTTTTCAGTAACTTCAGTTTCCCGAGGGAGTATAATATACGCGCTGGTGACCACCAGAACTACTATCCCCGAGTGAGGGAGCGTTGGTGACCACCAAACTACTATCCCCGAGTGAGGGAGCGCTGGTGACCACCCCAGAACCACTATCCCCGAGTGAGGGAGCGCTGGTGACCACCAGAACTACTATCCCCGAGTGAGGGAGCTCTGGTGACCACTAGAACTACTATCCCCCGGGGAGGGAGCGCTGGTGACCACCAGAACTACTATCCCCGTGTGAGGGAGCCGTGGTTGACCACCAGAACTACTATCCCCGAGTGAGGGAGCGCTGGTGACCACCAGAACTACTATCCCCGAGTGAGGGAGCGCTGGTGACCACCAGAACTACTATCCCCGAGTGAGGGAGCGCTGGTGGGCCACCAGAACTACTATCCCCGAGTGAGGGAGCGCTGGTGACCACCAGAAACTACTATCCCGAGTGAGGGAGCGCTGGTGACCACCAGAACTACTATCCCCGAGTGAGGGAGCGCTGGTGACCACCAGAACACTATCCCCGAGTAGGGAGCGCTGGTGACCACCAGAACTACTATCCCCGAGTGAGGGAGCGCTGGTGACCACCAGAACTACTATCCCCGAGTGAGGGAGCGCTGGTGACCACCAGAACTACTATCCCCCAGTGAGGGAGCGCTGGTGACCACCAGAACTACTATCCCCGAGTGAGGGAGCGCTGGTGACCACCAGAACTACTATCCCGAGTGAGGGAGCGCTGGTGACCACAAGAACTACTATCCCCGAGTGAGGGGGCGCTGGTGACCACCAGAACTACTATCCCGAGTGAGGGAGCGCTGGTGACCACCAAGAACTACTATCCCCGAGTGAGGGAGCGCTGGTGACCACCAGAACTACTATCCCCGAGTGAGGGAGCGCTGGTGACCACCAGAACTACTATCCCCGAGTGAGGGAGCGCTGGTGACCACAAGAACTACTATCCCCGAGTGAGGGAGCGCTGGTGACCACCAGAACTACAATCCCCGAGTGAGGGAGCGCTGGTGACCACCAGAACTACTATCCCCCAGTGAGGGAGCGCTGGTGACCACCAGAACTACTATCCCCGAGTGAGGGAGCGCTGGTGACCACCAGAACTACTATCCCCGAGTGAGGGAGCGCTGGTGACCACCAGAACTACTATCCCCGAGTGAGGGAGCGCTGGTGACCACCAGAACTACTATCCCCGAGTGAGGGAGCGCTGTGGGGCCACGCTCCTGCTGAACCACACAGCGTAGGGCCATACTCCTGCTGTACCACACAGCGTGGGGCCACACTCCTGCTGTGCCAGACAGCGTGGGGCCACACTCCTGCTGTGCCAGACAGCGTGGGGCCACACTCCTGCTGTGCCATGCAGCGTGGGGCCACACTCCTGCTGTGCCAGACAGCGTGGGGCCACACTCCTGCTGTACCAGACAGCGTGGGGACACACTCCTGCTGTATCAGACAGCGTGGGGCCACACTGCTGCTGTACCAGACAGCGTGGGCCACACTGCTGCTGTACCAGACAGCGTGGGGCACACTGCTGCTGTACCAGACAGCGTGGGGCCACACTGCTGCTGTACCAGACAGCGTGGGGCCACACTGCTGCTGTACCAGACAGCGTGGGGGCACACTGCTGCTGTACCAGACAGCGTGGGGCCACACTGCTGCTGTACCAGACAGCGTGGGGCCACACTGCTGCTGTACCAGACAGCGTGGGGGCACACTGCTGCTGTACCAGACAGCGTGGGAGGCCACACTGCTGCTGTACCAGACAGCGTGGGGCCACACTGCTGCTGTACCAGACAGCGTGGGGGCACACTGCTGCTGTACCAGACAGCGTGGGGCCACACTGCTGCTGTACCAGACAGCGTGGGGCCACACTGCTGCTGTACCAGACAGCGTGGGGGCACACTGCTGCTGTGCCAGACAGCGTGGGACCACACTGCTGCTGTACCAGACAGCGTGGGGTCACGCTGCTGCTGTACCAGACAGCGTGGGACCACACTGCTGCTGTACCAGACAGCGTGGGGCCACACTGCTGCTGTACCAGACAGCGTCGGACCACACTGCTGCTGTACCAGACAGCGTGGGGCCACACTGCTGCTGTACCAGACAGCGTGGGGGCACACTGCTGCTGTGCCACACAGCGTGGGGCCACACTGCTGCTGTACCAGACAGCGTGGGGCCACACTGCTGCTGTACCAGACAGCGTGGGGCCACACTGCTGCTGTACCAGACAGCGTGGGGCCACACTGCTGCTGTACCAGACAGCATGGGGCCACACTGCTGCTGTACCAGACAGCGTGAGGCCACACTGCTGCTGTGCCAGACAGCGTGGGGCCACACTCCTGCTGTACCAGACAGTGTGGGGTCACGCTGCTGCTGTGCCAGACAGCGTAGGGCCACACTGCTGCTGTACCAGACAGCGTGGGACCACACTGCTGCTGTACCAGACAGCGTGGGGCCACACTGCTGCTGTACCAGACAGCGTGGGGCCACACTGCTGCTGTACCAGACAGCGTGGGGCCACACTGCTGCTGTACCAGACAGCGTGGGACCACACTGCTGCTGTACCAGACAGCGTGGGGCCACACTGCTGCTGTACCAGACAGCGTGAGGCCACACTGCTGCTGTGCCAGACAGCGTGGGGCCACACTCCTGCTGTACCAGACAGCGGGGGTCACGCTGCTGCTGTGCCAGACAGCGTAGGGCCACACTGCTGCTGTACCAGACAGCGTGGGGTCACGCTGCTGCTTTGCCAGACAGCGTGGGGCCACACTGCTGCTGTACCAGACAGCGTGGGGCCACACTGCTGCTGTACCAGACAGCGTGGGGCCACACTCCTGCTGTACCAGACAGCGTGGGGTCACGCTGCTGCTTTGCCAGACAGCGTAGGGCCACACTGCTGCTGTACCAGACAGCGTGGGGCCATACTGCTGCTGTACCAGACAGCGTGGGGCCACACTGCTGCTGTGCCAGACAGCGTAGGGCCACACTGCTGCTGTACCAGACAGCGTGGGGCCACACTGCTGCTGTACCAGACAGCGTGGGGTCACGCTGCTGCTGTGCCAGACAGCGTAGGGCCACACTGCTGCTGTACCAGACAGCGTGGGGCCACACTGCTGCTGTACCAGACAGCGTGGGGCCACACTGCTGCTGTACCAGACAGCGTGGGGCCACACTGCTACTCTACCAGACAGCGTGGGGCCACACTGCTGCTGTACCAGACAGCGTGGGGCCACACTGCTGCTGTACCAGACAGCGTGGGCCACACTGCTGCTGTACCAGACAGCGGTGGGGTCACGCTGCTGCTGTACCAGACAGCGTGGGGCCACACTGCTGCTGTACCAGACAGCGTGGGGCCACACTGCTGCTGTACCAGACAGCATGGGACCACACTGCTGCTGTACCAGACAGCGTGGGGCCACACTGCTGCTGTACCAGACAGCGTGGGGGCACACTGCTGCTGTACCAGACAGCGTGGGGCCACACTGCTGCTGTACCAGACAGCGTGGGGCCACACTGCTGCTGTACCAGACAGCGTGGGGGCACACTGCTGCTGTACCAGACAGCGTGGGGCCACACTGCTGCTGTACCAGACAGCGTGGGGCCACACTGCTGCTGTACCAGACAGCGTGGGGGCACACTGCTGCTGTACCAGACAGCGTGGGGCCACACTGCTGCTGTACCAGACAGCGTGGGGCCACACTGCTGCTGTACCAGACAGCGTGGGGCCACACTGCTGCTGTACCAGACAGCGTGGGGCCACACTGCTGCTGTACCAGACAGCGTGGGGCCACACTGCTGCTGTGCCAGACAGCGTGGGGGCACACTGCTGCTGTACCAGACAGCGTGGGGCCACACTGCTGCTGTACAAGGTTTATATGTGCAGTACACACCAGCTTCAGGTGTGCATGTATATTATATTGAAGAACCATGTATGCATGAATATAATACATCAAATCCGCGTGTACATGTACGCTATACACCAGATCTATGTGTACATGAGTACTCTACAGCAGATGCAGGTGTACATGTATACTATACAGCAGATGTGCACATGTACACTATACAGCAGATGTGTACATGTACACTGTACAGCAAATCTATGTGAGCATGTACACTGTACATTAGGTCTATGTGTTCCTGTACACTATACAGCAGATTTGTGTACTTGTACACTGTACATGATATTTGTGTACATGTACACTATACAGCAGATCTGTGTGTGTATGTACACTATACAGATGATTTATATGTACATGTACACTATACAGCAGAGCTTGTGTACATGTACACCATACAGCAGATCTATGTGTATATGTACACTATGCAGCAGATCTGTGTGTACATATACACTATACAGCAGGTATATGTGTACATGTACACTCTACAGCAAATATGTGTACATGTACACTATACAGCAGATCGGTGTACATGTACACTATACAGCAGATCGGTGTACATGTACACTATACAGCAAATCTGTGTACATGTACACTATACAGCAGATCGGTGTACATGTACACTATACAGCAAATCTGTGTACATGTACACTATACAGCAGATCGGTGTACATGTACACTATACAGCAGCTCGGTGTACATATACACTGTACACCAGATCCTAAGTTATAATCTACATCAGCTGTACAGTACGTATAGTGCAGCGTGGATAGTGCAATGAGAATAATCAAACAGATAATGAAATATTGATAAAGAAACATGGATAACGAAGCATGCATAACGAAACATGAATAATGAAACATGGATAATGAAACATGGATAACGAAACATGGATTATGAAACATTGATAACGAAACATAAGTAGTGAAACATGGATAACGAAACATGGATAACGAAACATGGTTAATGAAACACGGATAACGACGCATGAATAATGAAACATGGATAATGAAACATGGATAATGAAACATGAATAATGAAACATGGATAATGAAACAAGGATAATGAAACATGGGTAATGAAACATGGAGAGAAAAACGTAGATAGTAAAACAAAGACAGTAAAACAAGGCTAGCGAAATGTGGATGGTGAAACATGACAAAACAAAGATGGTGAAATAAGAAGAGTGAAACATAGATAATAAAATATGGATAGCGGAACATGAATGGTGAAACGTGGATGGTAGAAGAAGGATAGTGAAACATGGATGCTAAAACAAGGATAGTGAAACATGAATGGTGAAACAAGAATAGTGAAACATGGATGGTGAAACAAGGATAGTGAAACATGGATGGTAAAATAAGGATAGTGAAACATGGATGGTAAAACAAGGATAGTGTAACAATGATAGTGAAAAGTGAATAGTGAAACATGTATAGTGTAACATAATGTGACAGCCATAAAGTATAAACATCACCAGAGAATACTAGGTCAATTTACTGATCTCCCTCTAGCACCTAGACTGTTTCGGGTTATTTACCAGTTTGTCAGAGAATATTCTACTTCAATTAACCTCTAAATTATGTTGCTTCTTATTACTGAAAGTGAGTTCAGCATTTCCAGTTTCCTGACTACGACATGTCGTAGATGCAAAACAAATATAGGTCGACAGCTGAACTCTGGACCAGAGATATAAGAGTGTCTCCACAATCCACAAACATTCGTCTCTCAGCCCTTGAGTAGAGAGGACGTGTGCTGCTGCTACCCCCTGGTGTTGATTAGTGGCAGTTATATTTTCACAGCATGGCGCAGGCAAGCCGGAGACGCATAAACACAGTCTGTGTTGAGCTTATCCGTGGGGCTGTGACAGGAACTTCTATGGACCTGATACTACCCGCAATCATACGAGATACATATGGTATTGCTGACGAGGAGATATATGGAGTAGCGCTGAATGGCACGACGGGGATCTTTGTCAATTTAAATTTGGCAAGTGTGTATGAGGCGGTGGTAGACAAGTACCAGGAGGTTACTTGACATTTTAACTCCTTTTGACCGTGCGACTTCACGACGTTTCTCGCCTTTTACACATGGGTTAAGATTAGAAATGTGCCATTCGAGGCGGATGATTCTGACATCCGTCTTGCGTTTGGGAAAATATGGTACAGTAATATGGCCACTGTTGGGAAGTGGGCCACTGGGCCATACGCAGGGAAACTCGAAGGAACGTATTCTGTGAAGATGACGTTACGTTACCCTATTCCCTCGTACGTAGTGCTGCCAGAATTTCTACCCAGGTGTTTGTGACATACGCTGGGCAACGCCGACTGTCGGTTATGTGGGTCATATGATCACCTAGCGGCTCTGTGTGAAAGGAGGCATGGCAACATGGAAAAAAGGCAACGACATACAGCATAGAGAAGATTGAGGATTTGCCTTATGTGACTCTGCCTACACAAGGGGGGTCCTGGAGTGAGGAGGTCGAGAGAGCGGAGGTGAGGGATGTCACAGGTGTGACGAGGGGGGGGGACACCCCTTCATTGAACGCAGCTCAGGTGTTGGAAGAGACACCCCCCGGGCTGCGAGTGCTAGCGATGTGGGAAGACTCATTTGCCATGGCTTTAAATGTGTTATTGGGTGACAAGAGTATTGGGAAGGTTGGGAGTCCAGATCTAGTTCTTGGGTCTGTTGTGGATCCCCGGGCGTGGAACAGGATCGAGGTCGCGCAGTGTGATAAGAATATTTTGATGCAAGCTGTGGAGGTGGAGGTTCCACCCGGGGCAATGTATCAGACGACATGATGCAAGCAGAGGAGCATCACGGGAAGCGCGCTGCTGCGCTATCTGACTCCGAGGACGTGATCACGCCTGCTCAGCGCACTGGCAAAAAGTCCTGGGCGGAAGTTATGCAGAGAGGACACAGCGGCCCCAAGGGGCAGGAGTTGGTTAAGAGCGTTTCTAAAGGGGATGAGTAGGACCGAGGTGTCACGAAACGATCTGGTGGCAAGACAGTACCAGGGTCAAGAAGGAAAACCACTCTGTAAGCTTCAAGTGCATGACATTGAACATTAATGGATTGAGATCAGAGAGAAAGTGTGTATGGTTTAGTGAATATTTGGTGCGTAATAGTGTTGACGTGGTGTTCGTGCAGGAACACAACTACAGACAGGTTATGAGTTGAAGGTAAATGGGTATAATGTGTATGTGGAGCATGCGATAAGGTTGAAAGGAGGAGTTGCCATCCTGGTAAGGGAAACTAGCCCGTTCGTAGTGAGGCATTTGTGAGGGTGGGGAGGGGAGGGTGATTTCGTGTAGATGGGTGGTGGGGTAGGGTACAGATGAGTTTGGTTGTGTGTGTATGGTCCAGCAGAGGGAGATGTGCGTATTAAGAATAAATTTGTGAAGGATGTCCTAGTATATTATTTGCGTGCTTTGCCAGGTGTAGCTGTAATTGGTGGTGATTGGAATTGTGTGATAAGGCGTAAGGATGTGGAACTAGAGGGGCAGGGTATTGTTCGGGATTTTGGGGGAATTATTAAATGGAGTGGGGTTAATGGACGTTGGACGGGGTGGGGTTGTAGTACATACTTTTGTTAGACGTGGATATGCGGCAAGACTGGATCGATTGTATGTGCCCCGAACAGTAATAGTGAGCAGAGTGCGTGTGGTGGACGCGGTTTTTTCGGATCACAGAGGAGTAATGGTGGACCTAGAATGGGAGGGATTGCCTAGAAGGGGTCAAGGTTATTGGAAGTTAAATGTGAAGCTTTTACAGGGTGAGGAATGTCGTCAGTCTTTTGTGCAATTGTGGGAACGGTTGGTGGATGAGGCGCCGGGGGATGATGAACTGGTAAATTGGTGGGATTCGGTGGCTAAAAATCGTATCAGAGAATATTATATTTGTCGTGGGAGGGAAGATAATCGGTTAAAGTATGGGTTTCAAAGATATCTTGAAGGGCAGCTGCGGACTGTTATGCAAGAGGAGGAGCAAGCTATCCAGTGCAGGACATTGAGGGTTTAAAGGAGAGTATTAGGGTATTGCAAAACGAGCGTTTTGATGGTGTGCGAATTATGGGAGGATTGGAAGAAGTGCTATGGGGTGACCGGCCGTCGGCTTGCGCGTTAAGAGGCCAGAGAAAGAGGAGAGTGGACGATGGAGATGATGGGGTTAAACGTACATGTAGGGATGGAAGGGTATAGAGCGGGTCAAGCATTGGTAATGACAGAGGGTATGAGTGGATATGTAGACGCTTGGTTTAAGTCATATACGCAAAGTGTGGCTTCCGTGAGGTGGCATTGAGGGAAATGGGAGAGTATGTGCAGTGTGAGCTTGATGGTCAAGATCGGGTGACATTAGGTGGGCCGATTACGGAGTGTGAGATTTGGCAGGCGTTGTCAGGAGTGAGTTTGGGAAAAGCGCCGGGTATAGACGGATTGCCAAATGATTTCTACGTAAAGAATTGGGGGGTTCTGAGGTTTTTTTTTAGTAAGGCTGTTTAACATACTTAAGGCGGCTGAGGTAATGGGAGAGCAGCAACGGACGGCCGTTGTGGTGTTGGTGCCGAAAGGGGAGCAGTCAACGGTAATGGATTATCGGGCACTTTCGCTTATGTGTGGAGATTATAAGTTGTTTGCGAGAATATTAGGGAACAGAATCAAGAGGTAATAGGCAAGGTAATTGATAGGGGGCAATATGGGATGCCAGGAAGGTCGATGTATGAAGGGCATGGCATGATTCGAGAATTTATAGAGAAACAGGGGGAGTTGGGTGATGGAGGTGTATTGGCGTTAGATTGGAAGGCTGCTTATGATAGTGTAGAAAGGGAAGGGTTATGGAGGTTTATGCGTTGGCAAGGTTTTGGGGAAGAAATAATATCTTGGGCAAAATTTATTGTATCAGGGGGCATCGATGAGGGTGCAGGTTAATGGGAGGATAGGAGTTAAAATACAGATGCGACGGGGACTGCGCCAAGGCTGCCCACTATCACAAATATTGTTTGCGTGTATACAGGATCCATTTTATAGGGCCATTCGGAGGTGTGTTGCGGGAGGTGGGGAGGGTACTGACCGGGGGGAGGGGGGCTGGTATCGTAGGTTATGTGGATGACACGACTGTTTTGTGAGAGGTAATAGGGATTTGCTTAGGGTGGGTAGGTGGTGGATGTGTTTGGGGAGGCTTCAGGTATGAAAATTAATGTTGAGAAGACTAAGTTTCTAGACTTAAGGGATAGTACAAATGGGGATGAGGTGGTAGGGGGTGGGTGAAGGTGGTGGATCAACTAATGATTATGTGGGATAATTTATGTGAGAAATACACGGGTGGCTCAAGAGGTTAATTCGGTGAGAATAGTGAATGGAGTATTGAAAAGACTTGGTGGATTGAGGGCGGCGCAACTAACGCAGCATCAAGGAGTAATAGTGACGAACGTGCTATTGTACAGCAAGATATGGCATGTCGTTGTCATGTACCCGCTGATGAGACGTGAGGTGAAACGTTTACAACATGGGGTTTTTAGGTTTTATATGGGGATCGGGCTGCGAATGGTTAAGTAGAGCAGTGTTAACACTTCCGGTCAGTCGAGGAGGGCTGGGACTTTTACCTCTGGAAAAAAGGATGATGAGCGTTGTACCTAAAACCAAGTTATATAAGGGAGGGGGGCGGGAGGGGAGGTGGACTTGTGCGAGTACGTAAGGATATGCAACGGTGGTGGGGGGGTAGGGATTTAATAGTTGATGAGGCCATGTTATGGTTATTAATGACAGTGAGGGATCCGTCGTGTGTTAAATTGCGGGTCCTCGAAGGAGTGGAAGGTAGGTCAGTGGTGGCTGCTGTTGAAGGGCATACCCTATGTATAGCGTGGAACGAAATATGGACGCGTCTAAAACAATTACGTGTAAAACCGGGTGTTCGGGAGGTAATGTTTAGATTTTTACATGGGATTTTGCCGTCTGGGGTTGTCCTATTCAATAGGAGAGATAAGGGAGGAGGGGAATGTAGAGGGTGTGGAAGCATGGAGACAATTTTGCATGCGGTATATTTTTGTGACTGTATAGAAGTGTGTGCGAGTCTGGTTAGGAAAGGTGTTCAGGTTAGTGGGTGGGGGAGGATTGCAGGTGTTGCGGGCTTTAAGTTTGGATATAGGTGGGGTGAGTAAGATGGTGGAGAATGCAGTGGCGTATTTGGTCACGGATTTTATATATACGTCATGGGCCATGAGGGAGGTGGGCGTGGATGAGAGGATAAAGGTGTTAGCTGCGACATTTTACAGAACTAAGTGTCGTAATAGGGAAATTTTATGGAGGGAGTTGGGAGACTGCTTTTACTGAGGGCTATCGGAGTTTTAGGTTGAGGGATTTATGGGATTTACGTGCAATGTAAGGGGTCACGGCGGGCTGGCTTCCCGATAAGGACAGTGTGAAAAGGTTTAGTGTGGAAGAGAATGAATATAGTACTGAGACATAAGTGCCTTTGACTGTGTGATGAGCGGGTTGTGTGTTGTGAACGATACAAGTTCTTCAATTTAATTATTAATTATGCAATTGACAAAGGACGACAGACGTCGTAATGTGATGGAATATTATATATCTGCAACGAAATTATTGGTATGTGTGTAATGAAATGACAAAATGGGTGCACTGTGTGAATGTGAAATATATATATACACATGAAGTATTGCGTGTGGTAGGAAGGCTTCAGTATTTATCGACGTGTGAAGGTCATGCACTGTTATGTTTTGTGCTAACAGACTTACATCTTAGTAGAGGTTTTAATGATATGGGCGAAATATTTTTAGAAAGCTTGACTTATCCTGTTTTCTTATTACATATTGTTTTTTCATGGGAGCTCTATAGAGCCCGTAGGTTTAGGTTACCATTGAATTGATATATATTATAGGGTAATTGATGGATGACATAGGATTAGGTATTTGTGTTTTCACTGGTTGTGTTGTAAAGTGTTTGTAACATATGTATATATTTATACCTTCCTGGAGAAGGTGATATGTTTGGGTGTTTAGTAGATATACGTTGTACATGAATCATGTAGAATTGAATTTTATATTATCTCAATACATTGAGTTATACTGAACGTATCATGTTGTTCAATATGGAATAATGAAAGTATTTCATACAATATAAAGTTACATATAAAGATTGTTACGTGTCAGGTGGATTGACACGCAAGAAGGGGGAGGGGGGTAGTGTTTTCAGAATGTAAGGTGTACATTCTGTGGCATGATGTACAATGTAAGGTGTACATTCCGTGGCAGGATGTACAATGTAAGGTGTACATTCCGTGGCAGGATGTACAATGTAAGGTGTACATTCTGTGGCATGATGTACAATGTAAGGTGTACATTCCGTGGCATGATGTACAATGTAAGGTGTACATTCCGTGGCAGGATGTACAATGTAAGGTGTACATTCCGTGACAGGATGTACAATGTAAGGTGTACATTCCGTGGTAGGATGTACAATGTAAGGTGTACATTCCGTGGTAGGATGTACAATGTAAGGTGTACATTCTGTGGCATGATGTACAATGTAAGGTGTACATTCCGTGACAGGATGTACAATGTAAGGTGTACATTCCGTGGTAGGATGTACAATGTAAGGTGTACATTCCGTGGTAGGATGTACAATGTAAGGTGTACATTCCGTGGCAGGATGTACAATGTCAGGTGTACATTCCGTGACAGGATGTACAATGTAAGGTGTACATCCGTGGTAGGATGTACAATGTAAGGTGTACATTCCGTGGTAGGATGTACAATGTAAGGTGTACATTCCGTGGCAGGATGTACAATGTCAGGTGTACATTCCGTGACAGGATGTACAATGTAAGGTGTACATTCCGTGGCAGGATGTACAATGTAAGGTGTACATTCCGTGGCAGGATGTACAATCAGGAATGAGATGTACTTGCCAAGGAGTCTTTAGGTTAGATTTAGTGTTCCAGACATAATGTCATTACTTCAAGGATTGGAGTGGTCATTGTTTACTGTACAGATTTGTCTTTCAGATGTAATATGTTAATTGGAAAGTACATGTACTATGAAGAATTTTTCATCACTGTTTTCACTATGTAATTTGTCGTTTATTTTTATGTACTATGTATGTCTTTTCAATAAAATATAAAAAAAAAAATCCACAAACTCTGAAATTGCCAAATATCACCAAGTCTAAATAATGATATGTGAATAGAGTTGCACAGATATATATATATACTCTACAAAAAATTGAAGACAAAATGACACTGACCCGACTAGGTCAAGGCATTGGCTTAAACTAGTGGGAGAATTGGACCTGTCTCACATAGGCCAGTAGGCCTGTTGCAGTGTTCCTTCTTTCTTATGTTATGACACGAGCTGAAGTGAATAGCAATCTCCCAGACAGAGCAACAGAGAGGATGCCTTCACGAGCAACAGCTAGACAGAGAGGGAGAGGCAAACCCTGCTGATCGGATGTCAGGTGACTCTTAGGAGCCTTCCCCTGACATCAACTGTGAAACAAGTGGGTAAGTAGTTGGCAGCTTTGGAAGCCAATCAAATCTCTCCAACAGCGAGCACAATAAGAGGTGTAGTTGTCAGATCCTACCTATATACATAAGCTAATATAATTCGTCAAATAATTTTATAAAGCATTAAATTTTTATTTTAGCTAATAATGAAAATATCAATAATATAAGATTATATGAATAGACAATATTCACAATATATACTGAGTCCTTTCTCTGAGGTCGCAGTACAACCACTGCTTCTTCGCTTTTATATTTCATAATATGTAGGAGTCACGTGTCATGCACATCAAATACGCAAATTTTATCCATTGTCTCTGTCACTGTAGAGGGATGACACAGTGGTGGGCGTAATTCCAGATAGGCATGACTCCAGAGGGCTCAAGACAGTGGTGATAACTGCACAATCATAGTAATATATGGTGATTGATGGGATGTCTTATTCCACTCTGATATAGTGGTAGTGGAACGAAGTATTGGAGTGGCCTGGAAGGTGTGCAGTAGTGGGATGTAATCTGGCCAGCCTACTGCGTCAGTCTTTGTCACCCCCACCACACCCCAGCTCAACACTACTGTCTCCATCAATAATGCACAGTGCTAAACATCACTGCTGTTGATATATTAAAAAATAATTATTAAACATTAGTTAAGATGCATTCATAAATGGGCTGGGTGCTTATGTTTGTTTACTGAATTTAATGAAAGCAGCAAGCAACACTCGAACACGGGACGCTGTCTCGCATCCCAGATGCGAGACAACGTCTGTTATTGCATTACAACGGTCATTGACATGATTAATTCTAATAGAATAAGGCTGGATACGGAGAGTCCATCTCATTTTTCTAGCATAGTAGGTAAGAGGGTTGTGATACGAGAATACAGTAATTTTAAATTCAGAAGTACCCTTGCATGCATCAAAATGATCTAATGCCAGAGGTAACACCTCTTTCCAGTGGTGGCAGAGTTTCTCTGGAAACGTTTGAGTTTAGAGTAACAGTAACGTATGAAGTATGTCAGTGGTTGTAGACTTCTGTAGAACCACTGCATAACTGCTCGCATCAATATGTAAGGAAAAGTCTTTCTTAAGTTAGGGCTTCTCAAGAAGAAAGCAAGCGCCTGAACCTAGCAAACGCCTCTGTGCAGTCTTGAGACCAGTGAAACTAACTTTGCTGCTGGTGAGCTCTGTAAGAGGATCAGAGACCCTATAAAAATTAGAGTATAGATATCTTTTAAAATATTTGCTTCTGAAGTAATCTGGTAAAGGCTGTATTTGAAGTGTGCTTTTGTGTGTGCCTGTTAGTTACCAGCTGTCAAAAACACCAGTCAGTAGACATTTAGCCGGTTTCAGTGAATGCCTGTGTGTACTCACCTATTTGTGGTTGCAGAGGTCGAATCACAGGTTCCTGTGTGTGGGTATGTATGTGTGTGTTTGTGTGTGTACTCACCTAGTTGTACTTACCTAGTTGTGGTTGCACGGGTCGAGTCACAGCTCCTGGCCCCGACTCTTCACTGGTCGCAACTAGGTCACTCTTCCTGATCAATGAGTTTTATCATACCTCCTCTTAAAGCTATAAACGGATCCTGTCCCCACTACATCACTTCCCAGACTATCCCACTTCCTTATAACCCTGTGATTGAAGGAATACTTCCTAACATCCCTGTGATTCATCTGCGTCTTTAATTTCCAACTGTGACCCCTTGTTGCTTTGTCCTATCTCTGGAACATCCTATCTCTGTCCACCTTGTAATAAAGTTGGTAGAATTACCGACAATATGTAAGGTAAAAGGACACAAGTGCAACTAATGAGACATTTATTGTGGCAACGTTTCGCTCTCCAGGAGCTTTATCAAGCCATTAATGGCTTGATAAAGCTCCTGGAGAGCGAAACGTTGCCACAATAAATGTCTCATTAGTTGCACTTGTGTCCTTTTACTTTACACTCTGTCCACCTTGTCGATTTCTCTCAGTATTTCATATGTTGTTATCATATCTTCCCTATCTCTCCTGTTTTCCAGTGTCGACAGGTCGATTTCCCTTAACCTCTCCTCGTAGGACATGACCCGTAGCTCCGTGACTGGTCTTGTTGCAAACCTTTGCACTTTCTATAGTTTCCTAACGTCCTTGGCTTGGTGTGGGTTATAAACTGGTACTGCATACTCCAATATAGATCTAACGTACACAGTGTACAGGGTCTTCGACGTCTCCTTATTAAGATGTCGGAATGCTCTTCTTAGGTTTGCTAGGCGCCCATATGCTGCAGCAGTTATTTGGCTGATATACGCCTCAGGGGATGTGCCCGATGTTATACTCACCCCGAGATCGTTTCCTTGAGTGAAGTTTGTAGGCTCTGGCCCCCTAGACTGTACTCCGTCTGCTGTCTTCTTTGTCCTTCCCCAATCTTCATGACTTTTCACTTGGTGGGGATGAACTCCAGGAGCCAATTGCAGGACGAGGCCTGCAGCCTGTCCAGATCCCTTTGTAGTTCTGCCTGGTCCTCATCCTATTGAATTCTTCTCATCAACTTCACATCATCTGTAAACAGGGACACTTCTGAGTCTATTCCTTCCATTATGTTGTTCACAAACACCAGAAATAGCACCGGTCCTAAGACGGACCCCTGTGGAACTCCACTCGTCACAGGCGCCCACTGTGACACCTCGCCACGTACCCTGACTCGCTGTTGTCTTCCTGATAGTTATTCCTTGCTTGGTCCTCCAGCTGTTTCACCAATCTCTTGTGTGGAACTGTGTCAAACGCCTTCTTACAGTCCAAAAAAATGCAGTATACCCACCCCTGTGTGTGTGTGTGTGTGTGTGTGACTCACCTAGTTGAGGTTGCAGGGGTCGAGTCCAAGCTCCTGGCCCCGCCTCTTCACTGGTCTCTACTAGGTCACTCTCCCTGAACCGTGAGCTTCATCATACCTCTGTGTGTGTGTGTGTGTGTGTGTGGTGTGTGTGTGTGTGTGTGTGTGGTGTGTGTGTGTGTTTGTGTGTTTTGTGTGTTTGTGTGTGTGTGTGTGTGTGTGTGTGTGTGTGTGTGTGTGTGTGTGTTGCGTGTGTGTGTTGTGTGTGCGCGTGTGTGTGTGTGCGTGTGCGTGTGTGTGTTTGTGTGCGTGTGTGAGTACATACCTTCCACTTCGTCTTTGTATTGTTTCGGACTCAGCTCCTGGCCCCCCTGCTCTTAGCCTACTTTGGTCAGCATCGCTGAAAACTGGCGTATGGGGCCTTTTCATATCTTCTATTAAATTACTGTGTTAAGTTTGGCTCTGACTTTGTCTCTTCTAAGTCATTCCACCTTTCAACTACCCTGGGACTAAAGAATTGCTTAATTACATCACTATGACTCAAGTGAGTCTTCAACTTTCACCCGTCTCTCTCACTCTAGTCTTCTTAATACAAATAGTCTGGAGATTTCTGCTCTATCAAATCATCTGAGCATTTTGTAAGTTATCATAATATAATTTCCCTTCATTTTCTTGTCCATCGAGGTCTTCAGTTTCAGTTCCTTAACCTCTGTCCATAGAACATTTCCGTCAGTTTCACTACCAGTCTGCTCGCATAATTTGGTTCTTTTCCTGCTTCGGCTTATTTTTGGCATTACCTTGACTGCTTACAGGAACTGCAAACGTGTGCGTGTGCTCCCACGCAATTTCCTGAATGTAATTACCAGAAAGAGTAGAGTTGTGCTCGTGGTGTCCCATCTTCGACACAATGTTCATCATATAATATTTAAAAAATTGAAGGGTTGCAGTACTTTCTAAATTCATTTTCAATTCATTCTGTCAGGCGACTACTCTGTTTGGGAAGAACATTTTTTTAGTATCCCATCCACCCCACATTTTTCTCTATTTTCAACTGTTGCCTACTATTATTCTTGCTGCAGGCAATAAGAAATATGTATCTCATGACGGAATGGATTGAACCCACTGTAGGTGAGCTCTGTCATGGATTCAAGTCCCACCCGTTCCGTGTTAGGTTTGCAAATATGTTACTACGATTTCGTGAGTGATAAATATACTCCTTGTATTTTCAAGACCATAGGTAGTTATTATGTCTTCTCTTATTCTGCTGTCAGCCAACATGGGCATCTTAATCCCTTTCTGTCTTTATTAATAGTTCGTACTGCTCAAATCTGACATCCATTTAGTAGTTCTTCAGACAATTTCCAACTTATCAAAGAGTTTTTGTTGGTGTATTGAAGGTTAGGATAGAAGATCCAAGGAGACGATAGGTAGAGGCATGAGAGACAGGCTGAAGAGATTTGCTCGGGAGAGCATGAAGAGAGAACTTGGGGAGAACGGTTAGGGATTGGGAAGGAGTTGGGAACTAGGAGAGATTGGAAGAAAAGCTGGGAGGGTCAGTAGGAGAGTTGCTCGGGTGAGACCGGGGAGAAAGGCGGGAAACAAGGAGGACATTTGGGTTCGGGTGGAACTTGGGAGGAACTAGGGTTAGACACTGGGGGAAGCCGCTAGGGAGGGACTGTAAGGAAGAATGGAAGATAGTCTGGGGCGCAGCTCATGCTGTACAAGTCCCATTCTAATCAGCCCATTTCACTCACATATTTTTCTAACCAATTTTTCTCGTATATTTGTCTAATTTCACTCACATATTTGTCTAATGAGTTGTGGAAGCTACCCAAGGTTTAGCTTCAGTAACCCTACTAGGCAGACTTTTCCACTCATCGACTACTCTGTCTAAACCAATGCTTTCCTTCATTTTATCTATACCTAAAGTTATCTATTTTGACTCTATTATTTCGAGTTTCTTTTTTTGTAGGGATATCTTCAGTACTTTACTGATACTTCATTTATGTCCATCCTTGACTTATTCTCTCCAATCATATCTCCCCCATTCTAAGTTTCTCGAGAAAATGAAGGTTCAGAGCTTTCAGTCTCTCTTCGTATGAAAATTTTCTTAAGCAGTGGATAAATTAACACCCTTCTCTTCATGTTCTGCAGTGAAATGGCGTTCATTGTGAAGGAAGGAAACCAGATACCAGCTAGGGTATAATCTTTGTACTTTTACTGCTTATACTCCTTGATACAGATGATGTGATTGATGTTAGGAAGTCTTGTGACGTAGTACACTCAAGTTATCTAGAGCAAGTATTTAGTAGTTTTGTGGTGATAATCTGATAATATATTATATTATTGTCTTTTTGAATCAAAGTAGTTCTTGAGGTTATTGTGCTTGAGAGGTAATAATAAAATAATGCAGTTTTATCTAAAGTTTGCGTGTTTGTAATATAACTGTGTTGCTTGCAGATATTATTATTTCGAGCCACAATTGATCAGAGGTGATAATTTTGAGAGGTAGAATTGTGGTTAGGTAATGTTAATGTAAGGTTGGGTTAAAGTTATTTTTGTAATTTTGTTCAGAGATTGTATAACGGTATGAAAGTGAGGATGTGAATTGGTGTTGTGTTGAAAAATGTTTTGTTGTGTAGCTCTGATAGTGATGTTAGAGATATCTCTCTTTTGGAGTATAGCTGTGATGGGACGTTGTGATGATAATATATTTGCAACGAAGTGTTTTTGGGAGGCAGTGTTGGCACTTGTAAATGTTGATGTGAGGATTCTGTTGAAGAATTAGATACTTTTCCAACATCTGGAAATATTAACTGAAGAAAGGTTTCACTACCAAGCGGCTTCCTCAGTCCAGTACAGAGATGAATGTGGAAGGTGAGAAGGAGTTTGAGATAATCAGTCCCACAGCCTCGAGTCCATGTATCCAGTCCATCAGTCAAGTCGGTTATCTGAACCATTTACGTCAGGATTCTCTTGTTAATGTGGAATTTATTGTGAGGATGTACTGTTCTTTTGTGTTCGATTTGCACAGAAACACGGATGTAATGGGGCAGTGTTTCTGCAAAGTTCTCCTTTATTAAAGCAAGTTTGTACCAGTGTAGTTTTATTATACAATAATGAAGTGAAAAAATGTTCTTGTGAATCAGTGTTGTGAATCAGTGTTGTGAATCAGTGTTGTGAATCAGTGTTGTGAAGAAGTGTTGTGAATCAGTGTTGTGAATCAGTGCTGTGAAGCAGTGTTGTGAATCAGTGTTTTGAATCAGTGTTGTGAATCAGTGTTGTGAATCAGTGTTGTGAAACAGTGTTGTGAAGCAGTGTTGTGAATCAGTGTTGTGAATCAGTGTTGTGAATCAGTGTTGTGAATCAGTGTTGTGAATCAGTGTTGTGAATCAGTGTTGTGAAGCAGTGTTGTGAAGCAGTGTTGTGAGTCAGTGTTGTGAAACAGTGTTGTGAAACAGTGTTGTGAAACAGAGTTGTGAAACAGTGCTGTGAAGCAGTGCTGTGAAACAGTGTTGTGAAACAGTGCTGTGAAACAGTGCTGTGAAACAGTGCTGTGAAACAGTGTTGTGAAACAGTGCTGTGAAGCAGTTCTGTGAAACAGTTCTGTGAAACAGTTCTGTGAAACAGTGTTATCAGTTAGAGTTGTTGGCAGTAATGAGGACGTATTTAGTGCAGAAATTATGGGGGATAGGAAAAGTATATTTATAAAATAAATATCCAGAAAGGAGAAAAATAACTTTAACTCATGTGGAAGCTGGTCAAAAAATACTTGAAATTTCACATGGTAATATCTTCGCAATTATTACATTGTAAATATATAGAACATAACATTGCAAACGAATTTATTAGTTTCGCCTCAATAGAATTAAATTTTTCGCGTGCAAATATTTCATTAATAGAATTGTTTTCATAAATGAAAGTTTGAAAATATGACGAACAATTAAAAATAGCAAATCACTATTAAAAAAACATGAAGATATTTTGGGAAATGTTCGTAGTCAAAGGAACAGATATGTAACATGAAGAGATGAGTTGAAACATGAAGATATGAGTTGAAACATGAAGAGATGAGTTGAAACATGAAGATATGAGTTGAAACATGAAGATATGAGTTGAAACATGAAGATATGAGTTGAAACATGAAGAGATGAGTTGAAATATGAAGATATGAGTTGAAACATGAAGATATGAGCTGGAACATGAAGATATGAGTTGAAACATGAAGATATGAGTTGAAATATGAGGTTATGAGTTGAAACATGAAGATATGAGTCGAAACATGATGATATGATTTGAAACATGAAGATATGAGTCGAAACATGATGATATGATTTGAAACATGAAGATATGAGTCGAAACATGAAGGTATGAGTCGAAAAAAGACGGGCGCTAGCCAGACTGGTGCAATAGCTAGAAAAGGGCTCTAGGGAGACATGGGTGCTAGTTAGACTGGGTTGCTAGCTAGACTGCAGTGCTACCTAGGTGGTGCGCTAGCTAGATAAGTGTACTAGCTTGACCGGGGCTCTAGCTAGACTGGGGTACTAGTTAGACTGAGGTGATAGCTAGACTAGGGTATTTGATAGACTGGGGAAATTGCTAGACTGTGGTGCTAGCTACACTAAGGAGCTAGTTAGATCGGGGCACTAGCAATACTGGGGCACTTGTTAAACTACGGTGCTAGCTAGACTGGAGAGATAGCTGAACTGTGATACTAGTTAGACTGGGGCGCTATCCTGACTGGGCTACTAGTTAGACTGGGGCACTTGCTAGACTAGGGTGCTAGATAAACGGGGGAACTTGTTAGAACCGGACACTAGGTAGACCGGGGTGCTATTTAGACTTGGGCGCTTGCTAGATTGGGGCACTAGCTACACTGGGCTGCTAGTTAGACTCGGGTACTTGCTAGATTGGGGTACTAGCTAGACTGGGGCATTAGGTAGGCTGCGGCGCTAGTTACACTGGGGGGCTTTGTAAACTGGGGCGCTAGCTGGGCTGTGGCACTTGTTAGACTAGGACGCTTGCTAGGCGCGTGACAGACAAAGGTGCTTGATAGAATTCTGCACTAGCTAGGCTGGAGTGTTAGTTTGGGGCGCTAGTTAGACTGGGGCGCTTGCTAGACTGTGGTGCTAGCTAGAGTGAGGCACTTGCTAGACTGTGGTGCTAGCTAGAGTGAGGCACTTGCTAGACTGTGGTGCTAGCTAGAGTGAGGCACTTGCTAGACTGGGGCGCTAGCTAGAGTGAAGCACTTGCTAGACTGTGGTGCTAGCTAGAGTGAGGCACTTGTTAGACTGGGGCGCTAGATAGACAGCGCACTCCGCTCTAAGGCTACCCACACATATACAGAGACTGTGGCCACATATCATGCTGCAAGGCTGCATTATGCTGAGTGCAGCGTTGGGTGCTAAGAGAATGACGGAGACCTGAGTGCAAAGCACTCGTAACAACGGTGCAGGAGTAACACGGTTGTGGTGGTCCCTCTCAGACAAAAGAAATTATTTAGTGTCCTGGAGAAAATATGATTGTATGGGACGTGTTGGGTACTCCGGAATCGTTGTGCGATTTTGAAAAAAAAGGCTGGGATCAGGTACACTACGAGCTGACATCAGAAGGCGTTTGTACAGAAGAGTGTGACTCCAGTAATGCATTTAACCAATTCAACATTTTTTTCTGACACGTCGTGGGCAGTTGCCTGAGGGGTTGTGGAGAGGCAATATTAACCAGACTGTTTATGACTCAAGATTCAACAATAGTTACATAACATGGTAGAGGCTAAACACTAATACTAACGTGATGAATGGTTTGAAAAACCCACAAGTTGAAGAATGAGACACTGCAGCATCATGGGATCTTGTTACAAAGAATTCTTCAACACTTGTTCAACCTTTGGACGAAGACCTACTTCGACTAGTGGATGGTACCACTATGACCCCGCCTCCACCTGCTTCACCTCACCTCACTACAGTATATAAGCCACGTCTACGGCCCTATGCTGTACATTCTACAAGATTGATGGACTGAACACATCGACTCCAGGTTGAGGGACTGATTACCTCATTCTCCTCCTCTCCTTACGCCTTCCTCTTTGTATTGGACTGATGAAGCCACTGTGTGGCGAAACGTTTCCTGAATAAAGATTCCCATATGCTGCATAAGTGTCTCAATCTTCACTAATACTAACACTGGTTGTTCCACATGGCATCACACGCAGGGAATTTTAACATGCACGTGTAATAGTTTTATGGACATCAGATACGCTATTTACCATAGGATATTGTATCAAATAACCGATGAGACGTCGACACTACTGGCTTGTCAACACTACTGGCTTGTCGACACTGCTGGTTTGTCGACACTGCTAGCTTGTCTACTCTCTGCATCTGCGGACCAAACCAGGAATTTGAAGACATAATGTTGGTTGACTTAAGAAATCGTAATGACACGATTGCAAACAAACCATACCCCCGGCCGGGATTGAACCCGCGGTCATAGAGTCTCAAAACTCCAGCCCGTCGCGTTAGCCACTAGACCAGCTAGCCACAATAAGATTCATCCAACTAGGTATATTTTTACACGATAGGAAGATTAGCACAGGCACCACTGTGACCACAAATGTAGAAATATACCTAGTTGGATGAATCTTATTGTGGCTAGCTGGTCTAGTGACTAACGCGACGGGCTGGAGTTTTGAGACTCTATGACCGCGGGTTCAATCTCGGCCGGGGGTATGGTTTGTTTGCAATCGTGTCATTACGATTTCTTGAGTCTTGTTGACGGCAGTGAAGGGACTTGAGCTAGAGTTCGTCACGGCCACGCTAGCTGGAGATTCGTCTGTAAAAACTTGCATTTGTGGTCACAGAGGTGCCCGTGCTAACCTTCCTATGGTGTAGAAATATACCTAGTTGGATGAATCTTATTGTGGCTAGCTGGTCTAGTGGCTAACGCGACGGGCTGGAGTTTTGAGACTCTATGACCGCGGGTTCAATCCCAGCCGGGGGTATGGTTTGATAATGTTGGTTGGTTAGGTAGCTGGTCACAAAGCCAGACTGGCTGTGTGACTGGTTGGGGACTGGACAGTGTGCAGGAATGTGTAGGCTGACTGACGACCCAAGTTGAGGAGTAGAGAGGATGGTATGTTAAAGCGGCTTAGACATTTTTTTTTTCGCTAAACTCCTAACCATTCGGGTATGAACCTAGAGAATGAATGCATCCACAAGCCATCGCTGGCCATCGAAGAATGTCTTCTAAATTGCTGGGGGCAGAATGACGAGTGTGTAGACAGAACACTACAAAAATATCCCACACATAGGAGAATGAAGCTTATGACGACGTTTCGGACCGACACGGACCACTAACCAGTCACACACAAACACACGAAAGTACGGGTAAGGAAGGTTCGCCAGGACGGATCCCGGCCAGGGTCTTCTGGATGAGTGATTGGACTAACGAGTCCAAAATCCCATGTTGAGTGATCCCTTTGTGAACTGACGAAGTGATCGTGAAGGGAATCATTCTCAGTTTACTTTAGGAAAATAAAATCGAAAAGCAAATAATAACGTAATGAAATTGTGATATGGGTGATTTTGAAAAATATATATTTTTATTACAAAAACAAAGAAAATACAGAAATATGAAACATTAACTTTCCTGAAATAATGAAGAAACATAAGTAAAATAAAAGAATGAACAAAACTAACAACGACTACGAATTTAGAAAGAAGTTGGGAGCCTAACGTTACTTTTTTATTTTTTTTTAACTGCGTATCGTAAATAAAAGTCGCGGCTCCTAAAGAGTAAATCTGCCAAGTCTAGGGGCGGAAAATCCCGGAACTATGGAGCATTTTTTAAACAATATTTTCACTTCAGCACACTGTAATACTAATGTAATCCAAGCTAATGTAGAGACGCTTTTGGTTTAAAAATGTTCCTTCCAGTAGTCGTAGGCGAAGGTTGTCCCAGGAAAGTGTGTCATTGGGACAACAGATAATAACGGCGGCCAGGCAGTTTAGGGGCCGAAGGTTGATTGGACACAATATGGTCAGTGACTACACGACTACTCCATTCGTTACTCCAT
This sequence comes from Cherax quadricarinatus, assembly GCF_026875155.1. Classification (NCBI taxonomy): domain Eukaryota; kingdom Metazoa; phylum Arthropoda; class Malacostraca; order Decapoda; family Parastacidae; genus Cherax; species Cherax quadricarinatus. The sequence continues at coordinate 5,301,128 of NC_069416.1, forward strand.
TAGGTGATCAGTTCATCAAGAATGAGTCTCCTGCCAGTGACAGCTCCACAAGACTAGTGCGACCTAATGCTATTTCTAGAGGCTGAGAAAAAGCAGAAGTTACTAGAGGACACATAAGTAGTGACATAAAGTAAACGTAGCAGCCAAGTTTAAACCTAACGTCAAGGCAAGTAACTTTAAAAAACAAAGCTTAATCCCAGAGGATTATTTACGCTTCGGAGAGTCAGGAGTCAAGTGACTACTGCCTTAACCCGCTCACCAAGTTAACAGCAGCATTTGCTACTGCTGGGCAGCTACATGACGTAGATGCAAGAAAAAAAAACTATGTCTGGTAGCGAGATGACAAGCCACCATTCGTCTCCTTTTTAACCCTAACTAAAGTTTAGAAAAAGTATGTACAGTATACATGAATCTCTGCCTTACATGTATTACTGGTCAGATAATCGCTCTAGAGCTTCGGAGAGATTACGCAGACCAGAACTCAGATTTCTACAATCAATATGAGGGGAGAAAAAGGAATGATTTCCTTACTGATACGCAAAAGTTTATCAATGGTATTTGAAGCCGGGAAAATGGAAATTGTTTCCTAGAAACAGATAATGTCTAGCGAGTTTGGATGGAAAAATTCGTACAAATAATGATTCAGTCAGGAGTTTTGAAAAGCGAGGGTAAAGGTAATACGACAGTTTTGTGAAAGTTGTTATCGTAGAGAGGAAAAAATCGTTTGAAGATCCGACTCACGAAATCGTAATAACGGAACTTGTGGCACGTGAAGAGTACGTTAAATTTCATTCGAAGTAAGTTGCATATCCATTTTGGCATGACCTCTCAGTGAACTAATTAAAAGTGTAGCAGGTCTGGGGCCCAACTGCTATGATAATTAATAGTTCAACAGCCAATCACTGTAGTATGATAACAATGTTGTTGATGGTGGAGCACTTGTCTTCACGCTGCTCTCTGATGTGTTGCATCAACTTACATAAACTACAAAGAACTTCATTCAAAGCAAGGTTAGGAAGTTGCTCACTCTCACAATATTGTTTGCGACACCTATAGACAAGAATTACCAAAGAGGAAAAATGGCCTGTCGGTTCTGGGAGGTGATGGCCGATGAAGGCCTGCAGTGTGTTGGGTTTCCGGTCGCCCTCTCTTTTGTCCACCGAGGTGGCTTGGTAGATGTGAGGTTGCTATCCAGGATTGCTGCTTTACTGGCGTGAAGGGTAGGGTATGGCACGGTTTCGGATTCATGTAGCATCTGCACTGCTGGCTTCTCCGTGGGCCCTTTTGGGCGTGGAGAGAGATATACAATCCCTTTCATATTTCCCTAGGAGCTATCCCTTCACATATCCCCACCCCCACCCAAGAGCTATCCCTCAACATATCCCCACCCCCACCCACCTTCTTCTCTCTTTTTTTAAATAAATAAAACAAGGGAAACTTAGCATGGAGACCCATAACCATTGCTTGCCTCCTCCCAGGTCCTTTCCTGCAGCACCGGTTACTAACCCTGCCACGGCTTTGGACCATTCTTTGGACCATTCCTCGAACTTCTCTTCCAACCCAGTACCTTCTCCGGGCAACGTTCCGTTACCCTCCTCTGATTTCAGAGTTGCGACTGATCCTTTAGACACTTTTGACCTCCAAGCAACTTTGACTATGATCCTGCCTTGTCCACGTACAGTCCGTCGATTTTCGAATACTACACACGACTCTGGACGGTCCACCTGAACATTCCATCCAAACAACCTCGACCTGTCGCCGATGACCCTACCTAAGTTTCCTCTCACGCTTCTAAGAAACGTCTAACTAAGCAATTTCCCCCTTTATGCTCTATGTTTCAAAGTTCTTCTTGGGCAAAATTCTATACGTTCCAGCCAGTTTCTCGTACTGATTATCTTTCCAACCACAGCATCAGCGAGGCACTCCTTTGTCATGTTGTGCAGAACATTTTCTTCCATGTTCTTAAGAGTGGCACACTCGTTGTCACAGTACAAAATGCAGAGAAGGCACATAACATTTCACTTCTTGACGTTGTTGACAACACACCAGTTACGATTCTCAAGCACATCTCCCTTTATTCTTGCTGTGGATCTATTGTCCTTCAACATACGATCGTACAGCGCGACTTTGTTGAATGTAATAAGACATTCTGGAGTAACTCGAGCTTCAGAATCTTTCGATCATTAAAGTTGAAATTTACATACTCCCTGCCCGCTAGGGAAGACGCTATCCTTGCAATATTGCGAGGCTAACTTATGACAGCCATGAACTGTCTATTTTGCAACTGACCATAGCAGTCCATCCCACAGTAACCCTTCACTCTTGCCTTAACTGCAAAGAGGCACACCCTACCTATTCTCGCCGTTGCCTAATTCTCTTAAGAGAAGGAGAGATCCTTTGTCTTAAAGCGAAAGAGGGCTTCTTTTATGCCATGGCAGTTTCCCATCTCCGCCTCCTAGGGAGACTCCCACGGCTCTCTTATTCCAGGGGCTCTAGACGTCCCCAGACCCTCTTCTTCCCTGCTCCGTGTACCATACTTCCCTAGTCAACTCTGTGTCCACCCTTTTGACGGTCCGGCTCTGAAGTTCCAACCTCATCATCTCTTCCTGTCTCTACTGTTTCACCTTCCCACCCACATGTTTCAATTTCTCCTCGCCCCTTCCACTCTAAATTAATGCCCATATCCTTCTTCTCCAAAGTCTACATCTTCATTTACGACCAAATCTCCTTCAGCCCCCAAACCACATGGCATTCCCAAATGTGCTTCTCTACCTATCTCTGGATCTAGATCTTTACCTGGGATGCATCTGATACTACAGTGGAGGTTCATCGGCCCCTAAGTACAGTTGCTCCCTCGCCTGTCCGGGATGTTTCTAGATATCAAAACACCTCTAATTAACCCTTCTTTGGTGTCTTCTGTTGTCTCTCCACTTTTTACCCCCCCCCCCAAAAAAAAAAAAAACATCTTTTCACTCAGCTGCCAAGCTCTCTCCGACTTCTCTCTCATCTGAAACTACTCATCTATGATGGACACCGGTCCACCCCCTGACACTTCACATTCTCACTGCCCTCGCCTTTCTTCACACCGCCTTTCTTCATGTCATTCCAATACTTCACTTCTTCCTTGTTTCCCATTATCTCCGCATGTTGACTTAACTCACCTTCCTTGTCCGTAGTCACCTGCAAAATGTTGTAATGGTATCTTAGCCGATCATGGCTTATTTACAGTGGAATATTCGAGTCCTCAGGTGTAATCCGGGAGAGCTTCATGTATTGCACTCCCAGTTTTCCCTTGTTTATGTCTGTTTGCAAGAGCCAAAATTGCTCTCCGCTATTATCCGTCCCATCTCGGGCTGTATCATATTACATTCATTGGAATATTTTCCTGATTGGACTTTTAATGAGAGTGCACTTCTCATGCGCCACGGTATACCACATTCTCGGGTCCTTGTTGGTGCTTCGTTACATTACACTTCAGCCCACATCTAGCTGGAGAAATAGTACACAGTTTGATCTATATATATTTTTCCTGGACCACATTATTCCGGATGTGACATCTCTGATTTTCCCTTTCTTCCTCCTCCTCTCCTCTAATTGGGAGAATTTAATGGTCATCATTGTCTCTGGGGAGGGTCTCACTATATCTCTTGTGGTGATCAGTTAGCGGCTTTTCTTCATTTCTCTTCCTCTCCATGTTTTAAATATGGGTTCTCCCACTCATTTCGAGTGGGATATCTGCACAATATATGTGGTTAATCGGGCAGTTATTAGCGAGGTAAATACCCTAAGTAGGGGAATTTACATTACAATATGTTTAAATAATATTCCTGACATAATTCTGTGATAAAGTAAATTAACTTTGAAAATATTTCTTTGATCCCGTTTTATACGATGATTTTAAATTTCTTCTTATATTTTCTAATCACGTTTAATTTTCCAAACATGAGAGTTTTACACTGTTTAGTATAAAAGCAAATTAAGACATAATAAATCATTCACAGAGGCAGTATTTTTCAGAAAGAGGAGGAGACTTTTGCTCAAAATGTTTCTGTATATCCATTGGAACCTCTGACATGTTTTTAAATCAAACAGAACTTTAGGACCTCGCTGATTTGTGGACCAACATAAATTCCTCTCATTTATTTCGTAACGCTGACTTTTGCAGACTTTTCAACAAGGTATTGAAAGGTACTAGAAATCGCTTTACCCTTCTCTTTAATATACGTAACTTTGATCTTATGGATGATTTTTACTCGTTTGATGATGTGGATTGGATTGACGTCAATAGACGTCAAAAGACGTCAGTTTCCTAGGCTTGCACTATGAAACTTACCCGGATCATCACACTGTGTGCAATTATAACTACATCCCGATAGTTACCCTGATGGATGCAACACTGACGCACGACATACACGACAACGTAGAGAACTTGTTGACAGTCTTGAAGATGTCAACACGTCTCACGTCTCTCGACGACAGTCACATGCAAACTCAGTTTCGTTACCGCTGTCGTCTATCGTCCTATGAGAACTCAGTTACCAAACTGAAGAATAACACAAACTACTTCGAGTGATTACCAACAAAATTAAATGATGCATGTCTCTAAAAATTGCTTAATTGATGAAGGTTTCCAAATGGTTAAGGCAAATATTCAGCTTTTTGTGTTTATTAAAAATTTAATAAGAAAATAAAATATTGTACTGTTAAAGGTTGCTGACTTTGATTAGAAAATACCAAAAATATTGAATTCATTCTTATTTCAAATACTACAAGTGAGAGAAAGAAATCGAAATCAAATTTAGAACCAGATATATAGTACACGTAGAACACCAAAAATTATAACAAGTGTTTTTTTCTAGGAATTAGTTCTTAACTTTGCCCTTAGGTCAGAGATTTCTCAGTTTATCTTTATTAACTGATAACCAGTTATTACGAAACATGAAGTGATACAGTAACTGTTGGACAGTTAAGGTCTGGTCAAAGTTTGCCAAGGGGTAGCCAACGGGAAAGACAGTAGATCTCTTCAGATAGACAGTAGCTGTCTACAGACAGGCAGTAGCTGTCTGTAAATCCTCCACATGGCTTGTGTCGGACCTTACGTTGTTACGTTATGTTGGGAATATCTGAGAGTGAGGGTATCATCACAATCTGCAAATGCACTTGCCATAATATATCAATGAATCCCTAACAAGATTCCACAATATATATTAAAAATATACACGAAAGGTTATGTAACAACATCTTCAGATATGCTGTATAATAAACTTACTTATCTTAGTAAACAATTCCACATTACTCAAATCCTGTTTCCAGCGTTTTTTTCCTGTCTATTAGTAGTATAAGGTTCACAAATACACTTCAGTACCTTTACCTTTGATATACCTTTGAAGAGTTTCGAGTTTCACTACTCTCGGAGCCCGGCTATGGGCCAGGCTCGTCTGGCGCTTGCCTGGTCAGCCGGGCTGTTGCTGCTGGAGACCCGCTGCCTCACATATCCATCACAGCCTGGTTGATCTGGCACTGGTAAAGATACGTGTCCAGTTTCCCTTGAAGGCTTCTACACTTGTTCCAGCAGTGTTTCCGACATCTTCTGGTAAGATGTTAAATAGTCTGGGACCCTGGATGTTGATACAGTGTTCCCTTAATGTCCCTACCACACCCCTGCTCCTCATTGGGTTTATTTTGCACTTCCTCCCATATCTCTCACTCCAGTATGTTGTTATGGAAGTGAGCAGATTTGGGACCAGGCTCTTGAGCACTTTCCAAGTATATATTATCATGCATCGTTTTCTCCTCCGCTCCAGTGAGTACATGTTCAAGACTTGAAGGCGTTCCCAGTAATTTAAGTGTTTTACTGGCTCAATGTGAGCCATAAACGATCTCTGTATTTGTTACAGCTCTAATATTTCTCCTGCTTCGAACGGGGCCGTCAGCACTGAGCAATATTTTAAGTGAGGGAGCATTAGCGATTTGAAGAGTGTCACCAATGGCATTATTTCCCTTGTTTTGAAAGTTCTCAATACCCACCCCGTCATCTTCCTGGCTGTCGTAATCTTTGTCTTGTTATGGTCTTTAAAAGAAAAGTTAGCTGACATAATTATTCCCAGGTCTTTTACGTGTTCCTTATGTTCTATTTGGCGACCCTCTTGAGTTTTGTATATAGTGTTCCTTTTGAGTTCTTCATTCTTTCCATACCTAAGCAGCTGGAACTTATCACCAGTGAACGTCATGTTGTTCTCCACTGCCCACTGGAAAACTCTGCTAATGTCTTCCTGTACTTTTTCAGTGTCCTCTACCTCAGTGACATTCTTGCTTATTTTAGTGTCATCTGGAAATGATGACACAAAGGTGTGCCGGGTGTTTTTATCTATGTTATGAGGATGAAAAACAGAAGAGGTGCCAGGACAGTGCCTTGGGGCACTGAGTTTTTTACCTCGCTGATGCTGGAACTTGCTCTGTTCACTACTACTTATTGTGTTCTATGTATTAGGAATCCGAAAATCCATTTGTCTACCTTCCTAGTAATGCCCATGACCCTCATTTTGTGTTCTATCACTCGATTATCGCATTTGTCAAATGCCTTTGTAAAATTTGTGTAAATCACATCTGCGTTTTGGTCGTCTTCCAGTGCCTCTGTAATTCTGTCATAATGGTTCAGCAGCTGTGACAGGCATGATCGTCCTGCTCTAAAACCATGCTGGTTCGGGTTATGCTGGTTGTGCTGGTCCATGAAATTTGTAATCTATAGTCTAATCACTCTGGAGACGGATTAATCCCCGTCATAATATGACAGTATTCAGCACCCGTTAAGGAGGTAGAGAGAGATGGGGGAGGGGATACAGCATAAAGGGCTGCAGCAAACAGATGTCATCACAACAGACAAGGGGTCAAGGAGACGACAGCAAGGAGGGAAAAATAGAAATAACCGGAGAATAAGTCTGACAGTTACAGCCAGCCCAACGTCGACCACAACTAACCTGATGAAGGAATGCTGATTGCTTCTCTCACCTACAAGGTTTCTGTCACATTATTTTTTCGCTATTTCTTTGGTGACCGGATTTTCTACATAATGTTTCAAGTTTTGCTGTGATTTTTGTAGTTCGTTTCCAATTATGCTCCTATGTTCTCTATATTCAGTGAATTACAACGGTAAAATTCATATTTTCTTGATTTAAGTAAATGGAGATGTGCTTCTCGGCTACACATGAGTAATATAATAATAAATAATAATAATAATAATAATAATAATAATAATAATAATAATAATAATAATAATAATATATTATTATTATTATTATTATTATTATTATTATTATTATTATTATTATTATTATTATTATTATTATTATAATACTAGATAACAGGGATATCTTGCTACTCCTACTTACACTTTGGTCACACTTCACAGACACGCACATGCATATATATATATACATACATCTAGGTTTTTCTCCTTTTTCTAAATAGCTCTTGTTCTTCTTTATTTCTTCTATTGTCCATGGGGAAGTGGAAAAGAATCTTTCCTCCGTAAGCCATGCGTGTCATATGAGGCGACTAAAATGCCGGAGCAATGGGCTAGTAACCCCTTCTCCTGTAGACATTTACTAAAAAAGAGAAGAAGAAAAACTTTATAAAACTGGGATGCTTGAATGTGCGTGGATGTAGTGCGGATGACAAGAAACAGATGATTGCTGATGTTATGAATGAAAAGAAGTTGGATGTTCTGGCCCTAAGCGAAACAAAGCGAAGGGGGTAGGGGAGTTTCGGTGGGGAGAAATAAATGGGATTAAATCTGGAGTATCTGAGAGAGTCAGAGCAAAGGAAAGGATAGCAGTAATGTTGAATGATCAGTTATGGAAGGAGACAAGAGAATATGAATGTGTAAATTCAAGAATTATGTGGATTAAAGTAAAGGTTGGATGCGAAAAGTGGGTCATAATAAGCGTGTATGCACCTGGAGAAGAGAGGAATGCAGAGGAGATAGAGAGATTTTGGGAGATGTTAAGTGAATGTATAGGAGCCTTTGAACCAAGTGAGAGAGTAATTGTGGTAGGGGACCTGAATGCTAAAGTAGGAGAAACTTTTAGAGAGGGTGTGGTAGGTAAGTTTGGGGTGCCAGGTGTAAATGATAATGGGAGCCCTTTGATTGAACTTTGTATAGAAAGAGGTTTAGTTATAGGTAATACATATTTTAAGGAAAAGAGGATAAATAAGAATACAAGATATGATGTAGGGCGAAATGACAGTAGTTTGTTGGATTATGTATTGGTAGATAAAAGACTGTTGAGTAGACTTCAGGATGTACATGTTTATAGAGGGGGCACAGATATATCAGATCACTTTCTAGTTGTAGCTACACTGAGAGTAAAATGTAGATGGGATACAAGGAGAATAGAAGCATCAGGGAAGAGAGAGGTGAAGGTTTATAAACTAAAAGAGGAGGCAGTTAGGGTAAGATATAAACAGCTACTGGAGGATAGATGGAATAATGAGAGCATAGGCAATGGGGTCGAAGAGGTATGGGGTAGGTTTAAAAATGTAGTGTTAGAGTGTTCAGCAGAAGTTTGTGGTTACAGGAAAGTGGGTGCGGGAGGGAAGAGGAGCGATTGGTGGAATGATGATGTAAGGGAGAAAAAGTTAGCATATGAGAAGTTTTTACAAAGTAGAAGTGATGCAAGGAGGGAAGAGTATATGGAGAAAAAGAGAGAGGTTAAGAGAGTGGTGAAGCAATGTAAAAAGAGAGCAAATGAGAGAGTGGGTGAGATGTTATCAACAAATTTTGTTGAAAATAAGAAAAAGTTTTGGAGTGAGATTAACAAGTTAAGGTAGCCTAGAGAACAAATGGATTTGTCAGTTAAAAATAGGAGAGGAGAGTTATTAAATGGAGAGTTAGAGGTATTGGGAAGATGGAGGGAATATTTTGAGGAATTGTTAAATGTTGATGAAGATAGGGAAGCTGTGATTTCGTGTACAGGGCAAGGAGAAATAACATCTTGTAGGAGTGAGGAAGAGCCAGTTGTGAGTGTGGGGGAAGTTCGTGAGGCAGTAGGTAAAATGAAAGGGGGTAAGGCAGCCGGGATTGATGGGATAAAGATAGAAATGTTAAAAGCAGGTAGGGATATAGTTTTGGAGTGGTTGGTGCAATTATTTAATAAATATATGTAAAACTGGTCAATTAGCAAGAACTCATTTAAAATTAAGTCCTTTCTAAAAAATTTCTCTTATAGGTTTATGGATATATTTTTTTCGTTAATGTTGATGTAAAAATTTATAATTTTGCACCAAAAGGAACTTAGAAAACTTACCTAACCTTATTATAACAAGAACAATTTATTTTAACCTAACCCAACTAAATATATTTTAGATTTGTTTACAATAATTTAATAATAAACAAACACAGTGAAATATATTTTTTTCGTTAGGTTCAGAATGATTTTGGCGAAATTATTACATACTCAAATTTTCACTTGTCCTATATGGCAAGATAAGCGTTGCTATTTAAGCCAAGATCGCAAGTTCTGCCTATTCGGCACGACATATATATATATATTTATATAATATATATATATATATATATATATATATATATATATATATATATATATATATATATAATATATATATATATATATATATATATATATATATATATATATATATATATATATATATATATATATATATATATATATATATATATAATATATATATATATATATATATATATATATATATATATATATATATATATATATATATATATATATATATATATATATATATATATATATATATATATATATACAGTTTAAGTTAATGAGCGTTAATTTACCTTCATAAGTTCAATTACTTGATTTCTGTTAATCTTATGTATTTTTATCATTATTCTTTTTAAATTATTGTTTTTGGTTCAATACTCTTCTTTGTTATTTCGGGATTGATGTTTTGTTTGAAGGAATAGATTGGTAAGATTCGCCAGGAAACAGAACAGTTGTTTCCTGACATGGGTATTAGTCATGCGATGACCCGCCACTGGACCTTTCGGTCATCTGACAGAAGCCTTCCACTGGCTTACCGGTCCACCCCTTTAAAAACAAAAATGCAGTCGAAATAATAGATAGCGAAAAAGAAAACGACGGGTTTCAATTCGCAATCTGAATTCCCTTAGTTGCTAAAAGAGAAATTTGATTAGGACGCGCAGTCGCTTCTCTCTTTCACCAATACGATTCCCTCAAAGGAATAAGTTATTAATTATAGGTACCAATATAATTCTCATTTATCTTTCATTCCATCATTTCATTAATTAAATGTTGATGGTCAGATGGTATTCAAAATAATATAGGTCACTTGTTGTCTATATTAAGGTGAGTGTTAGATTAATTATCGGTAAGGGTAGCCAAGATAATCATGTCTACTTATATTAATCATGTCTATATAAAGTAATCTTGTCTACTTAAATTAATCATGTCTGCTTAAATTAATCATGTCTGCTTATATAAACCATGTCTGCTTAAATTAACCATGTCTGCTTAAATTAACCATGTCTGCTTAAATTAACCATGTCTGCTTAAATTAACCATGTCTGCTTAAATTAATCATGTCTGCTTAAATTAATCATGTCTGCTTAAATTAACCATGTCTGCTTAAATTAACCATGTCTGCTTAAATTAATCATGTCTGCTTAAATTAATCATGTCTGCTTAAATTAACCATGTCTGCTTAAATTAATCATGTTTATTTAAACTAATCATGTGTACCTAAAGTAATATTGTCTATTTAAATTAATCATGTCTGCTTAAATTTATTATGTCTGCTTAAATTATTCATGTGTACTTAAATTAATCATGTCTACTCAAAATAATCATGTCTACTTAAATTAATCATGTCTACTCAAAATAATCATGTCTACTTAAATTAATCATGTCTACTTAAATTAATCATGTCTTCTTAAATTAATCATGTCTGCTTGAATTAATCATGTCTGCTTGAATTAATCATGTCTACTAAGGATTAATTTACATCATGTTAGGAAGTCTTCTGAGTTAGTTCACAATAGCTCTTGACGTCTTAATAGAGCCTTTGTCTTTTAATTCAATATTAACTATTTATTCTTGGTAATATTTTTTGACGAGTCATATTGAAACAGCTCTATACAGCACTGACAAAATTAATGAAACATATATATATATATATATATATATATATATATATATATAATATATATATATATATATATATATATATATATATATATATATATATATATATATATATAATATAAGGAGGTACCACCTCTAGAACTGTCCTGGGGACCCTCATCCTCAGAGAAAAGAATAAACATGCTACAGGGAAAACTCAAGGTTCTTCCTGAAATCACGAATGAATAACGAAAGAAATTATTTTAAATCATTAACCAAACTACAACAGGCCAGGACTCGACCCTACGAATCTTGTACCGCCTCCAGAGACAGCACAATGCACGCATCACCTTACCACCACGCCACTGATCCTACAAGAACCAAGCACACGGCAAGTAGCTATGTGTTTACCTGGGCCCGAGGACACTCGTGGCAGTGGTATCTCAAGGATTAATTTCAGTCTCATCCTGTTTGAATACCCGCCTCAACAAGCAGTCTACATAGCAAAGAAACCATGAAACAAGTGGTTTTAAATCATTTACCAAACTGCGGCAGGTCGAATCCTGGCCTGCTGCAGTTTGGTAAATGATTTAAAATCATTTATATATATATATATATATATATATATATATATATATATATATATATATATATATATATATATATATATATATATATATATATATATATATATATTTTATATATAATATTTCGTGTATAGGGCAAGGAGGAATAATATCTTGTAAGAGTGACGAAGAGCCAGTTGTAAGTGTGGGGAAGTTCGTGAGGCAGTGAGTAGAATGAAAGGGGGTAAAGCAGCTGGGATTGATGGGATAAAGATAGAAATGTTAAATGCTGGTGGGGATATAGTTTTGGAGTAGTTGATGTTATTATTTAATAAATGTACGGAAGAGGATAAGGTACCTAGAGATTGGCAGAGACCATGCGTAGTTCCTTTGTATAAAGGCAAAGGGGTCAAAAGAGAGTGCAAAAATTATATAGGGATAAATCTTTTAAGTATACCTGGTAAAGTGTATGATAGAGTTATTATTAAAGAAATTAAGAGTAAGAAGGGGAGTAGGATAGCAGATAAACAAGGAAGCTTTAGGAAAGGAAGGGGGTGTTCAGACCAAGTGTTTGCAGTGAACCATATGTATGAACAGTATTACATAAAAATTTTGAACCAACAATGCAAAGTTTAAAAAGTTTAATGATAGTAGGAACTGGCATTGGAAAATAGGAATTAAGAAGTTCTTCAGATTAGAAACTTAATAAATCATCAACTGGAACTTTTGAAATCAAGGAAGTAGCATCAAGCTAACCATGTTTTTGAGAGCTTGGCGTATTTATAGTCCAGAGTTCATAGATGAAGAAATATCCAAAATTTATGAAATAGCTAATGATCTGAAATACCAAAGAAAAGTAATTGATAAATCTTCTACAATTGCTAGAAATACTTTTTACAATCCAAAAAGGGACAACCAGCCTTATTCAACTAAAAATATGTTGATTTTCCCTTACCATGAAAACTTGGTTGATATGCCTTCTCTTCTTAAGACTTTTAATATCAAAGTATAAAAACTTTTGATACTGAATTCCCCCCAAAATGCTGATGGATGTGTCTATAACATTCCTTGTAAAATTTGCGATAAAGTTTATTACGGTCAAACTGGTAAAAATCTCGAACTAAGATTAAAACAACATAAATATAGCATTAGAACTGGACAAGATTCCAATGCTCTATTTATTCATGTAAGAGATTTTAACCATCCAATTGATTTTCAAAAAGTTGAGAAAGTAGTATCAAGCAAGTCCATGGTTGACAGGAATATAATTGAATCTTGTTTCATAAAAGCAATTTTGAAAATAATATGAATATTTCCTTTGTTTTATATAAATTAGATCCATTTTTAATTAATAAAATTTGGGAAGAATTTAATAATACATTGGACAAATAATAAATCTTAATTCTTGGGTAGAATATTTTGTTAGTGGGATGTCGTGAAGGACCTGTCTAGTTGGGCCAGTGGGCCTGCTGCAGTGTTCCTCCTTTCTTATGAGTCGTGTGTCCTCGCGCGTTAGGTGTTGCTTTGGAAATATAAACACATATGCAGTATAATGTGATCCTTTATTGACAACGTTTCCCCCACACAGTGGACTTTTTCAAGTCACACACAGATCTACTTGGGGGGGGTGTTGTTGTTGTTGTAGGTTTGCCGGTACTTCCGGCCCGGGTCTTCTCCAGATGGCGACCCGGCGGTGGCCTCCCGGGCGGGGGGTGCCGTTCATCTTCTTTCTTCTGTATTCTTTCTTGGGACCCTCCGGTTGGAGGGCGACTTCTTCTTCTGTCTTGCACTGACTCCCCAAGTGGGAAGTATCTTCGTTTTGGAGCCACACCCCAGCTTTAGCAGGCAGCAAAATGCTCGGGAAACTTGCCTTCACGGTGATTGATCATTGACAGTCCTGCTAGGTGAGGGTACCGTCTTCGGCAGCCCCATTCTAGAGAGTCCTGAATTTCTTCCTTGTGGTGTAGTCGAGTGCCACGGTGGCTTTTTGAGAGTAGGTTGATCAGGGATTCAGTGGTGAATGATCGAGTTGAGTCGCAAGTGAACTTGACTGTCCCGTTGTGGAGGCTACATCTCGAAGTATTCGAGATGTAGCTCTGAGTTACCTATGTTGTTTTATTTTATATTGTATCTTTGTGAATGTTTTGTGTGTGTGTGTGTATATATATATGTATATAAATATATATATATATATATATATATATATATATATATATATATATATATATATATATATATATATATATATATATATATATATATATATATGCAAAACAACCACTGTGAAAGGATAGTGAAATTCCAAGCTCTTTTGTGACTTCTCACATTATCAAGGAACTATAAAAGAAATACATCAAAGGAAGGCATACAAAGGGTCTAGACCATACCTCACCATCACATCCCACAACAAAGCAACACCTGGAAATAAATGGTATAAATATCGACACAATGGAAATATAAACACATACATAGTATAATGTGATCCTTTATTGACAACGTTTCGCCCACACAGTGAGCTTTTCAAGTCACAAACAGATCTACCTGGGGTGGAAGGTACGCGAGTATTTATAGTCAGGTTCAGAATGCTGAGGTCAGGTGGAGAATGCTGCATCTGATGATGTACCGAGTGGGGTTATAGAATCTAAAATATTGGAAGGGAGATTGGATAAGTATTTTAGACTCTATAACCCCACTCGGTAGATCATCAGATGCAGAGCTACATCTCGAATACTTCGTCCAGCTCCCCGGCGATGGGCCGCGTGCCCAGAATGCTGCAGGCATTTCCTCTCTGGATCGCAACACTGAGTCTCTGAATGAGGAAGCTGGTCGCCCTTTGGTCCTTGGTTTCTATGATGAGCTTTTCACCCAGCTCTTTGAGGAACTTTAGAGCACACTTGCCCCATGCTCCAAGGGTCTCCGACCCTATTGGGATGAAGTTATAGCAAGGGGAAAGGTCTTCATATTTGCGGATCTTCTGGATCTCCCTGTGGCTGGCAGCTCCACCCCCTTCCACTACGGAGTATGGCAAGTGTCTGCCAATGTGGCGGCACAGGTGTAGTCCCAGGCAATCTGCTTTCCATCCTTCCAAGGTAGCATAGTGGCTCCATCAGGACGCTTTTGACTTCCATCAAACCTCTGCACTTGGGGTTCCCGTTGAGCTGGGCAACGGGCTGTGGCGAGGCTTCTCTTTATGATGTCATTGACCTCCTTATGTCTGGCATACTTCACTTCTGCTGTGTGACACACGAGACCATGAAGTCCGAATTGATCAGCTGTCGCCCTGCTGCAAATACACCTATGTTCGGTGAGGAATATATAATATATATATATATATATATATATATATATATATATATATATATATGAGAAGAGAGAGAGAGAGAAGAGAGAGAGAGAGAGAGAGAGAGAGAGAGAGAGAGAGAGAGAGAGAGAGAGAGAGAGAGAAGAGAGAGAGAGAGAAGAGAGAGAGAGAGAGAGAGAGAGAGAGAGAGAGAGAGAGAGAGAGAGAGAGAGAGAGAGAGAGAGAGAGAGAGAGAGAGAGAGAGAGAGAGAGAGAGTGTTTAACCTTATTCCAGGGATATAAGTATGCTTGACCTATAGTGAACAGGTGTCTTGAAGACTTAATTGGCCCTTTTGTAATCAATAGTCTCTGAGCCCCATTAACTAGAGTTCATTTAGAAATGAATTAATAATTGTTTAATCTTTAAAATGTTGTATTTTTCTTGAACAGTAATATCTGTTTAAGAAAAGTAAGAGTTTTTTTTTCAATATACCAAACTCACGGACTAGTAGACTGAGACAGGTCCATATTGCCAGCAGTTTTGTGTGTGTTGGTGAAATTAATATTCGAATTGCTTGCCTAGAGCGATCGTACTAATTAAATCACATGTGCATAGTTACCATACTATAGTTACCTTTGTGTTATAATGGTAGTAGTGGTGCAACTGGCGCTGCCTGTGTACAGTGGTAGGTGGCGCTACTCCGGAGGTTTGCCAACAGTTACAGTGCGCGTGGAAATAAACAATTGAATTACATTTTGTTTGGAGAGTTACCACTCGATGGTCAGGGATACGAGGACGAAAATAATCACACTCCAACTCAGAATTCAGTTCGCAATTGTTGCAACAACAGTATATGCAAATTGATTAATATGATTCTAAAAAAAACGGGCTTCCCAAGAACAAAGGGGAATATAATAGGTCGAACGTATACCTTTGAATTCACACGAAATTAGAAAGAAACTAGTTGTGTCCTTATTTAAAAAAAAAATCCTGTTGTGGCTGCGCAAATACAATGAAAAATAACATTATGACATTGATAAATGCTTTAGATATCATTAACAAAGGGAATAACAGACTGAGGGAGCGTACTATGATACATATATACACTATACACCATGATACTCTCAGTGCATCATTATACCTTCATAAACAAAGTAATATGTGTACTAATGTGTACTTTGCTTTTTAAAACGATACCTAACGCGCTGTGTACCACATATATATTATTCTTATTGTGTATCATGAAACATACAAATACTATATATTAAGCATACAGTCACATATATCAAGACACATGTACTCCATGTGTAACGTGAAACATGACGTCATTGTCAATACTATATTATACAGACAGTATACGAATATACGTAAAGAATCTGTCTACCGAAGAATAGAAATATGGCGTGTAAAGCTACATACAGACATTGTGTAGCTTGATGCATACACTGTTTACTGTGATATATACATACACTCTGTACAATGTTGTGCAAGACAGGTATACAATACTTACAAGATGAAAGTTAAGACACTTGTGAAACATCTGGTTATCTTTATTGTAGACGTTTCGCCATCCAGTGGCTTTATCAATACAGATTCTTGGTCATAACTAGAAAACAGAAGAATTATATACAAAAGATGAGGTAATCAGTCCCTCAGCCTTGGAGGTGTTGTTTAGAGCACCGTGGTTGTAGAGATTCTGAAGCACAGGCAAGGAGACTGGCGCTTATATAGGCAACATCTGCTACACGTCTGCTACACGTCCCTATTCACTGACGCCGATATAAGCGCCAGTCTCCTTGCCTGTGCTTCAGAATCTCTACAACCACGGTGCTCTAAACACCACCTCCAAGGCTGAGGGACTGATTACCTCATCTTTTGTATATAATTCTTGTTTTCTAGTTATGACCAAGAATCTGTATTGATGGTTAAAACTGAAACAAAATATGCTCAATCACCAAATTATTTTATAAGACTGAGATTTTGAAAAGAAATCTCCAAGCGATCGATATTATCTTCACAGTTATATAGAGACCCAAACTTTGAGTTGTGAATCATAACGAAAACTTATAATGGTATTTCATTATATTTTATGATTGCCGAAATAAATTTGAGAAGATTGAGGAATAGGCAAAAAATTACACTCCCACCCCCTTTCCCTCCAATTCTTGCTAAGTTATTTGCAAGCAAGATCATTAATTTAAATTTGTAAATAGGATTTCGAAGATGCATTTATTGTACAAACAGAAAATATGCTGGTCGTAAGTTTTCAAACATAAAAACTGCATTTAAAATATACCTTTTTCGTTATAAGGTTTGAGGAACGTTCGTTTTAAAAACTGATTTGAATTAAAAATAATCTTCGGTCAACTTTTGCGCAAATAAATGTATTCTTTCTTGTCAATGAAAGCGATTTATGGTTAGATTATTTATGACTGGTCAAGAAACAGAGCAAGTTTTTGGTCATCTGACCGAAGCCTTCCACTGGCTTACCAGTTCACCCCTATAAAAATTAATTGTTACAAATAACGTTGACGATACAATTAGTGAATTTCCTCTTAGGAAAAGCTGCAAAAATAAAAATGTAAAAGCAAAATTCTACCAGTGTTTAATGTTGGAAGACTTGACACGCCATGAAGTATTATTAAATTGTTTAATATCAGTTGAATGTTAAAGACGATGGCAAATATATAAATGATATTTATATTTTTTTTTTCTTGCCATTGTTTTCGATTATATTTATAAGCAATGTTAAATAAATTAATTTATTTTATATAACAGCTGTTTGCATTTAGTTTAATGTTTGAGTTTATTGTGATTATATATTACAACGTGACGTCTTTTAGAATTCGGGTCGTCTCCCACCCAGGCAGGGTGGCCCGAAAAAGAAAAACTTTCATCATTCGCTCAATCACCGTCTTGCCAGAGGCGGGTTCACACTACAGTTATAAAACGAAAAACTGTAACACCCGTGATGCAATAACTATCCATTTCTAGAGGAGTCAAAAAAATGAAGAAAATAATATTTTTAAAAAAATCCTCGTTCACAATATTTTAGGTCTTAAAAAGTTTGCTAACTATTTTCTGGGGACCCCAGAGCTCTGGGATCCCCAGAGCTCTGGGGTCCCCAGAGCTCTGGGGGAAAACATCAATTTGAAGTTTTGGAGGCTACAAGTTACCCCATTCTGAGCAAAGTACCAAATGAAAAAAATCGGAATTGAAACTTACATTAATACATTTTTTTTTGTTAATATTGTATCGGTTACGCTTTTGACTGTGTAACGTAAATAAAAGTCCTAAATCTTAGGGGGTAAACAGCGTGCCTTGTCTGAGGGCATTTATATTGTTTAAAATAGAAAAAGAAACCACTCTAGGGCCAGCTTGTACCTTAATATTATATGTGGAGACAATACTAAATTTATTATAAGGACACAAAAACTTACCCACACACACACACACACACACACACACACACACACACACACACACACACACACACACACACACACACACACACACACACACACACACACATACACACACACACACACACACACACACACACACACATATATATATATATTATATATATATATATATATATATATATATATATATATATATATATATATATATATATATTGTGTAGGTAAGTTTTTGTGTCCTTATAATTAATTTAGTATTGTCTCCACATATAATATGAAGGTACAAGCTGGTCCTAGAGTGGTTTCTTTTTCTATTTTAAACAATATAAATGCCCTCAGACAAGGCAGAATTAAGAGTAAGACGGAGAATAGGATAGCAGATGAACAAGGAGGCTTTAGGAAAGGTAGGGGGTGTGTGGACCAGGTGTTTACAGTGAAACATATAAGTGAACAGTATTTAAATAAGGCTAAAGAGATTTTTGTGGCATTTATAGATTTGGAAAAGGCGTATGACAGGGTGGATAGGGGGGCAATGTGGCAGATGTTGCAGGTGTATGGTGTAGGAGGTAGGTTACTGAAAGCAGTGAAGAGTTTTTACGAGGATAGTGAGGCTCAAGTTAGAGTATGTAGGAAAGAGGGAAATTATTTCCCAGTAAAAGTAGGCCTTAGACAAGGATGTGTGATTATTTATTATTATTAAAGATTCGCCGGCATTCTCCCGGCCCGGGCCTTTTCCAAGTGGTGGCCCGGCCTTGGCTCCCTCTTTAGGGAGTGTCTGAGACCTAATTCTGCCATGGGAGGAGGCACAAGTACCTCCTCATCTTTGGGACCAACTGTCCCTAGGCCTAGCCACAAGCTAGGCCTCTCTGGTCTGCCATCCCCGCCCCAAGGGGCATAATGGGAATGACAGTCTTATGAGCTAAAGGCTCGGGTTCAGGCACCTACCCTACCCTAGAAGGGTTAGGCATGGTGTCGATCTACCAGGATGTGTGATGTCACTGTGGTTGTTTAATATATTTATAGATGGGGTTGTAAGAGAAGTAAATGCGAGGGTCTTGGCAAGAGGCGTGGAGTTAAAAGATAAAGAATCACACATAAAGTGGGAGTTGTCACAGTTGCTCTTTGCTGATGACACTGTGCTCTTGGAAGATTCTGGAGAGAAGTTGCAGAGGTTGGTGGATGAATTTGGTAGGGTATGTAAAAGAAGAAAATTGAAAGTGAATACAGGAAAGAGTAAGGTTATGAGGATAACAAAAAGATCAGGTGATGAAAGATTGGATATCAGATTGGAGGGAGAGAGTATGGAGGAGGTGAATGTATTCAGATATTTGGGAGTGGACGTGTCAGCGGATGGGTCTATGAAAGATGAGGTGAATTGATGAGGGGAAAAGGGTGAGCGGTGCACTTAGGAGTCTGTGGAGACAAAGAACTTGGTCCTTGGAGGCAAAGAGGGGAATGTATGAGAGTATAGTTTTACCAACGCTCTTATGTGGGTGTGAAGCATGGGTGATGAATGTTGCAGCGAGGAGAAGGCTGGAGGCAGTGGAGATGTAATGTCTGAGGGCAATATGGGGTGTGAATATAATGCAGAGAATTCGTAGTTTGGAAGTTAGGAGGAGGTGCAGGATTACCAAAACTGTTGTCCAGAGGGCTGAGGAAGGGTTGTTGAAGTGGTTCGGACATGTAGAGAGAATGGAGCGAAACAGAATGACTTCAAGAGTGTATCAGTCTGTAGTGGAAGGAAGGCCGGGTAGGGGTCGGCCTAGGAAAAGTTGGAGGGAGGGGGTAAAGGAGGTTTTGTGTGCGAGGGGCTTGGGCTTCCAGCGGGCATGCTTGAATGTGTTTGATAGGAGTGAATGAAGACAAATGGCTTTTAATACTTGACGTGCTGTTGGAGTGTGAGCAAAGCAACATTTATGATGGGATTCAGGGAAACGGGCAGGCTGGACTTGAGTCCTGGAGATGGGAAGTACAGTGCCTGCACTCTGAAGGAGGGGTGTTAATGTTGCAGTTTAAAAATTGTATTGTAAAGCACCTTTCTGGCAAGACAGTGATGGAGTGAATGATTGTGAAAGTTTTTCTTTTTCGGGCCACCCTGCCTTGGTGGGAATCGGCCAGTGTGTTACTAACCGCACTCCAGTTCACCTTTACCCAGTACTCACATTAGCTCACTAGCACACTGCTACTAGTGAGTAAAAAACATAAATATTTATAAACAGAGAGGCTCCATGACACCCCCTATTCTTCTGCAGGCTGCTCAACCTGCAGGCTGCTCAACCTGCAGGCTGCTCAACCTGCAGGCTGTACGAGTACTCTCCCAAAACTTAAACAGGCCTCAGCACACTAGGGCCTTACAGGTAAAAGTGAGAGCACTTAACCCAGTAAAATAACCTATAGTTTAAACTTACACCTTACGACATCTTGCTCCAGCTGCTGCGCTTAATACACCTCACTCTCCTCCCCTGGTCACTCTGACCAGGAATAATACACGTCTTGTTCTGAACAAATCCCGGAAACTGATATAATATCTACCAGGAGTCTACCTGGAGGGTATCCCGAGCATCAGCCAGGATTTTTAATACAATACACAGCATAATAGTAGCAATATTCTTTAAAAGTTTCGAAGTTTTAAAATCTTGTCATGGAATTAAATTTACAATGGATAAGTGTAATAAATGCTATTTGTACCTTAGAAAAATATGAGTTTTCAGATTTTCGGATAAATAATATTTTATTCACCCAGTTTTTCGTAGCTGTTAAGAATTTCGTAGGCAATGGTTTTTAACTCACAGCAATGGTTCAAGTTGGAATAATTCAGTTTCAGGAAGGTACACAAAAAAAGGCACAATACCGTGACTGGAACGATACACAAATAACCCGCACATAAAAGAGAGAAGCTTACGACGACGTTTCGGTCCGACTTGGACCATTTACAAAGTCACACTGTGACTTTGACTTTGTAAATGGTCCAAGTCGGACCGAAACGTCGTCGTAAGCTTCTCTCTTTTATGTGCGGGTTATCTGTGTATCAGGAAGGATATAGGAAAGCACTGGTTTGGTAATAGAGTTGTGAATGAGTGGAACAAACTCCCGAGTACAGTTATTGAGGCTAAAACGTTGTGTAGTTTTAAAAATAGGTTAGATAAATACATGATTGGGTGTGGGTGGGTGTGAGTTGGACCTGACTAGCTTGTGATACTAGCCAGATGCCGTGCTGCTCCCTTAAATGAAAGTGACTGACCTGACTAGGTTAAGGCATTGGCTTAAGCCGGCGGGAAAATTGGACTTGCCTCACATGGGCCAGTAGGCCTGCTGCAGTGTTCCTTCTTTCTTATGTTGTAAAGGCACTGCCTATTGTGGCTAATGCATAATTCTGCCCTAGTTCAAGAGTAAGTTGACAGCGTGAATAGAGTAATATTTATGGAAGATCCTTACCCCATGACTATTTGTGGAATTTGATCTGCATATTCTGGACCATCAATATGGTCCAGGATATTCATATGTTGTACCTTCCAGAGGACTGACTGCGCAAATTAAACTGCAGTGTCTTGATCTTCCTATTGAACTGGGCAGAGGAAAGACGAGCTCGAGGACGAATTAGCCGAGCAAGTTATTGTAGTTATTGTGTGGGAGAGATGAGAGAGTCGTGTGTTGCAGTCAGGGCACTGAGAAGGGTTGTGTAAAGTGTGTGGTGTGGCCGATACACAATCCTTGGTTTTGGTCGGTCATATTGTGCAAGTTCTCCCAACATTCATTTACTTTATCTTCCTCCACCCTCCTACCCTCCTTCGTACCTCCCTTTCATCATATTCACCCTGATTCCCCCCTTCCCACTTCATTTATCCTTCCTTCCCTACCAGCCTCCATCTACCTTTCTCTCCTTCCTTTACTCCATCTCTCCATTCTTTGACCAGCAGTGAATCAGTGGAGTAACCAAAGTAGTTTAAGATAGAAGCATTACTAACTAGTGTAACAAGTTCAAGCTCACGTAAGTTCCATGCCATTATGCCGTTTTTTAATAACCGACCATCTCCCACTGACTCAGGGTGACTCGAAAAAAAGAAAAATCACTTTTACCATCACCTGTTCTATTGTTGTATTGTTAGAAGCCTGCCAACATAACAGCTCTTATACACCTCTATAACTGCATTATATCCCCCTTACCTTCTGCATGCGGCGACTGTACTTCTCACCTCCAAAACTAAACTCCAGATAACTAGATTTTTTTTTATACCAGTTGTAGATAAAGTGGTGAAAGGGGATGCAGTTTCTTTTTTTTTCTGTACTTCAGTCCCACACCTTAATCTGAGGATTATAGTTCACTTCATCACAGCCTCGGTGTTGACTCTTACATCTTCTTCCGTCTCTCTTTTCTATGTACACCCATCTAATAATTGTTTCCTTCATTACTTCCTTTCTTATATATCTGCATCTCTCACCCCATCCTTTCTTCTTCCTTGCTTCCCTCTTTCATTTCTTCTTACCAATCTCGCTTCCATCTTTCCTACAAAATGAAGTTAACAGTGATATAGATATGAATAACACTGGTTTATTTCTGAAATTTTGAAGGAAGAGGTAAGGGAGAGAGAGAGAGAGAGAGCGAGAGAGAGAGAGAGAGAGAGAGAGAGAGAGAGAGAGAGAGAGAGAGAGAGAGAGAGAGAGAGAGAGAGAGAGAGAGAGAGAGAGAGAGAGAGAGAGGAAGAGAAAAGTAAGAAAGAAGATAGGAAGGGAAAGAAAGGGAAGTCTGTGAAGAGAATGAGGAAAGAAGAGCTAAGGAAGGAGCAATAACGAGATGTTTATAGTGGTAAAGCAAAATGTGTTGGAAGAATATAGGATTGAAGAGATAAAAAGGGAGGGAGAATTGGTGAGATTTAAGAAAGGAGGGGAAGAAAGAGAGATAGAAGAAAACCAATGATATATGGTAAAAGTTAGAACGACGATCTGGGAGGAAAAAGAGACAAAAGGAGGGTAGAAAGGGTCGACAAATTAATGAGAGGAAAGGCATGGTAGAGTCGAAGCCCAGGTACACCTACTGGACCTACCATTTGTCTAGTTGAAATCGTTAATTAAGAGTTCATCTACCGCAGCCAACTTGAAGCCTAGCTTATGGAAAAAAAACACTTAAGCAGTATAACGTGATCCTTTATTGACAACGTTTCGCTCACGCAGTGGGCTTGATCAAGCCACAAACAGATCTACCTGGATGAAAGGTACGTGAGTATTTACAGTATGGAGTCCGGTGGAGAATGCTGGGTAGGTTGGATCTGATAAGGACCTGCACGGGACTGGCGGGTGTGTATGTAGTTATGTGGGATAACGATGAAGAGCTTTCTTGGTAAGGAGATCAGCTATGTTATAGAAGCCGTTGTTTTGGTTGAAGTTGTTGGATAAATAGATATGTGATGATTCCATGATTCATCGGTATTGAGTGTTGTCTTCTCTGGCGATAGGTTTTGCGTTTCTGTAGTTGATAAATGGTTGTGTGAATTTCGGTGTTGAACACAAGCATTCCTTAAATCCTCAGATCTGCCTGTGTACTGGTGTTCTGAAATACGTGTTTGGAGGTCTCTGGATCACATTATACTGTTTATGTGTTTATTTTTCTATTGAGTCGGTGTTTTATACCATTTCCAAGCCTAGTTTATGAAGATGAATCAGTTGTTTTACAGTTTTTGAAGTTACCCAATGAATACATGAGGAGGTTAAGGTATAGTTCTTTGATGTACCACATAACTAGCTGGGGAAATACTGTTACAGTTTAAGTACCTACGTAATGACCAGCTATGAAAATTAGATAACTATTGCAAATGTGTCTTACTGATCAACTTGTCGGTACTGTATACCATTATCATATTCATTATCTAAGAAAGATAAGTACGATGAACTTAAGGATTAGAGTACTTTTGAAAGGTGGTTAACAGGTGATATGCAACCTTAATTAACCAACTATCTTGTCGAATTGATTTAATATATATAATTATTCTGATAAATCAGTTAAATTTTGTTTAGCAGTAGAGGAAAATCTTGCATTTAGTAGTCGACTCACAACCGGTTTGTAGTGCATTACTGCTGTAGGGTGGATAGGGAGGTAAATTCTCAAGTGTTGCAAGTGTTTGTAATAGATGGAAGGTTACTGAAATCAGTTAAGAGTTTTTACAAGGATAGTGAGGCTCAGGTTAGAGTATGTAGGAGAGAGGATGATTATTTCGCAGTAAAAGTAGGCCTAGACAGGGATGCGTGACGTCACCATGGTTGTCCAATATATTTATAGATGGAGTTGTAAAAGAAGTGACTGCTCGGGTGTTGGCAAGAGGTGTGGGGTTCAGAGATAAAGAATCTAACACAAAGTGGGAGTTATCACAGTTGTTTGTTTGCTGATGACACTGTTTTTTTTTTTTTTTTGAGATTCTGAATAGAAATTGCAGAAGGTGGTGGACGAAATTGAGAAGGAAATTAAAAGTGAACATAGGAAAGAGCAAAGTAATGAGGATAACAAAAAAAATTAGGTAATAAACGATTGGATATCAGATTGGAGGACTTCTCAGCCAATGGGTCTATGAAAGATGAGGTGAAGGACGGAACAGACGAGGGGAGTGTTGCACCGATTAATCTGTACAAAGAACATTATCCATGGAAGCAAAGAGAGGAATGTATGAATGTATAGTTATACCAACGCTCTTGTATGGGTGTGAGGCATGGGTTGTGAATGTTGCAACAAGGAGAAGGTTGGAGGCAGTGGAGATGTCATGTCTGAGGGCAAAAGCATCTGCATATAGTGTGTAACTTAGAGATTAGAAGGAGGTGCGAGGTTTCTAAAAACATTATCTAGAGGGCTGAGGAAGGTTTATTGAGATGGTTCAGATAGTTAGAGAGGCTGGAACAAAATAGAATCACTTGGAGGGTGTATAAATCTGTTGTGGAAAAAAGGTGAGAGAGGAGGTCGTCCTAGGAACGGCTGGAGGGAGGGGGTAAAGGAGATTTTGTGTGAAAGGGACTTAGACTTAAAGTAAGCATGCGTGAGTGTGTTGGATATGAGAGACTGGAGATAATTTTTTTTTTTTTGCCTTGTCGTGCTGTTAGAGTGAGCAAAGTAAAATTTATGAAAGGATTCAAGAAAATCGTGTAGCCGGACTTGAGTGTCAGCGCTCTGAAGGAGGGGTAGAGATATGCTGCAGTTTTTTAACTGCAGTGTAGGTACGCCTCTGGTAAGACTGATTAAATGAGTGATGCTAAAAGTGTTTCTTCTTTCTCGGGTCACCCTGCCACGGTGGGAAACGGCTGATGTGTTAATAAAAAGTTTCATGCTTGTATTTGTGGTGTTATTATGTAAGTTAATCAAACCATACCAGGGGCGGGGTTAGAACCCGCGATCAGAGAGTCATAAAACTCCAGACCGACACGTTAGCCACTGGACCAGCTAGCTACAATAAGATTCATCCAACTAGGTATATTAATACACCATAGGAAGGTTAGCATAGGCACCACTGTGACCACAAATGTAAGTTTTTACAGACGAATCTCCAGGTAATGTGGCAGTGACGAACTCTAGCTCAAGTCCCCTCAAAGCCGTCAACATGACTCACGAAATCGTAATCGTGGTATGGTTTGTTTGCAATCGTGTCATTACGATTTCGTGGGTCATGCAAGTTGATTTCTTGGAGTGGTTGTTCCAGTACAATTAAATGAGTATAGTAGTTCTGGTGGTATACTAGAGTTACCTTGTATAGTAATGATGGTTATAGTGCTAATGTTGCTACCTGTGTATAGTGGTGACACTACTGTGGACGTTTCTGGATCAACCACAATTGTTGCAGAAATAGACAAGTGGAATACATTTTCTTTACAGTTACCAGTCGATGGCCAAAGATACGTACACAAAAACAATTGCACAGCAACTCTGAACTTTGTTTACAACTGTTGCAGCAACATTGTATGTATATTGCTTAATTTAGTTCTATAAAAATGGCTTCCCAAGGCAAAGTATAATTAATTTAGAACATATAGTAATATAGAACATTGAATACACATGAAATACGAAAGAAGTTAAATGAATGTGTTCATATTCAATATTTACAATAATGAGTAAGCAATTTCAGACATGAATATCATTACAACACTCATAAAGGCGTCAGTAATAATATGCAAATATTTACATACCGGTTGAAGGAACACACACGGTGTACCATGATACATTATGTATCAGTATATATTGACACACTGAATAATACAAAAATATCCTTTTTAACGAGGTATCTGAAACAAAGAACATAAACAATACCGTGACTAGAACGATACATAAATAACCTACCAAAACGTCGCTATAAGGCGTCTTTCTGCTATGCATGTGCGGGATATTTGTGTCTTAAACAGTGTGCACGTTATTTCCTGCATAGAGAAACATCCACAAAAAATCTGCTTTCCAAATTTCTGTACCATGATAGATTCTCACAGTGGAGGACAGGAGGGTTAGGGGAGAAATGATAACGACATACAAAATACTGCGTGGAATAGACAAGGTGGACAGAGACAGGATGTTCCAGAGAGGACACAGAAACAAGGGGTCACACTTGGAAGTTGAAGACTCATATGAGTCGAAAGGATGTTAGGAAGTATTTCTTCAGTCATAAAGTTGTCAGGAAGTGGAATAGTCTGGCAAGTGATTGTGAAGGCAGGAACCATACATAGTTTTAAGACGAGGTATGATAAAGTTCATGGAGCAGGGAGAGAGAGGACCTAGTAGCGGTCAGTGAAAAGGCGGGGCCAGAAGCTGTGTCTCGACCTCTGCAACCACAATTAGGTGAGTGCTATTAGGTGAGTACACACATACACACACACACACACACACACACACACACACACACACACACACACACACACACACACACACACACACACACACACACACACACACACACTACAAAGGGATCTAGACAGGCTGCAGACCTGGTCCAGCAATTGGCTCCTGGAGTTCAATCCCACCAAGTGCAAATTCATGAAGACTGGGGAAGGGCAAAGAAGACCGCAGACGGAGTACAGTCTAGGGGGCCAGATACTACAAACATCACTCAAGGAAAAAGATCTTGGGGTGAGTATAACACCAGGCACATCTCTTGAAGCGCACATCAACCAAATAACTGCTGCAGCATATGGGCGCCTAGCAAACCTCAGAACAGCATTCCGACATCTTAATAAGGAATCATTCAGGACCCTGTACACCGTGTACGTTAGGCCCATATTGGAGTATGCGGCACCAGTTTGGAACCCACACCTAGCCAAGCACGTAAAGAAACTAGAGAAAGTGCAAAGGTTTGCAACAAGACTAGTCCCAGAGCTAAGAGGTATGTCCTACGAGGAGAGGTTAAGGGAAATCAACCTGACGACACTGGAGGACAGGAGAGATAGGGGAGACATGATAACGACATGCAAAATACTGAGAGGAATTGACAAGGTGGACAAAGACAGGATGTTCCAGAGATTGGACACAGTAGCAAGGGGACACAGTTGGAAGTTGAAGACACAGATGAATCACAGGGATGTTAGGAAGTATTTCTTCAGCCACAGAGTAGTCAGGAAGTGGAATAGTTTGGGAAGCGATGTAGTGGAGGCAGTATCCATACATAGTAAAGCTTTAAGCAGAGGTATGATAAAGCTCACGGTTCAGGGAGAGTGACCTAGTGGCGACCAGTGAAGAGGCGGGGCCAAGAGCTTGGACTCAACCCCTGCAACCTCAACTAGGTGAGTACAACTAGGTGAGTAATACTTTTCCAACAAGTTCTGATCTCCTGCTTACTGTTCCAATCAGCCCAGACACGACTATTCACTCAGTGTCAAGTCTATGACTGAGTTACCAGTCCGCCCTTGAACTCCGCATTTCTGCCTGTGCTTCAAGTCCTTCTTACTAGTTCCTGCTTCTTTTTGTGTCACAATGCCTTGACACTAACGGCTCTATTTTTTCAATTCTTTCATTACTACTCATCCCTCTCACATTGCTTTCCTTGTGTTAACAACTTCCCAGTAAACCGGTGCCTTCCGAATCTTACTGAGCAGATTATTCCCACTTAGATACCCTAATCCAACCCACGCAAATGTTTCCTGTTCCTTATATTCCATGATTCTTCCTCTTCCTTCCATCTCCGACCCAAGACCTCTCACAGTGCTTGTTTCCATCACCCTCCCTTGTGGTCTTTATTTCAATTCATCAGCCATTAATCCGCACTTACTTCATCAATCTTCAACACCTCTCCTAAGAAATTCTCATATTCCTTCTTTCCTCCCAGGGACGATTACTGTCCAATCCACCTCAGACATGCGTCATAATTTCTGGTGTTTCTTTGGCCTCTTCTACTTAATTGCTATCCACACACCTACCTGATTCGTCGGTCCTAACTCGTCCACTGTGGTCAGTTCCAGCGTCGCTTTCTTCTCTTTTGCCCAGTTATGCTACTTTACAGTTCCTCAGTAAGTGTTCGATTATCAATCCCATTCCAATACCAGTATTTTCCTCTACGTGTTTTCGTTCTTCTTTCAAATACTTCTTTGTGAGGGGAGAAATGGGGTCTATGGCCAAATCGTACTTATCAATGCTGTTACACCTGCAGTGTTCCTCCCAATCTTTCCTCCACCATTTCTTCCCTCTCCTATCCCCAGCCAAGCGATCCTTACACCTACTTCCAATTTCTTTTCTGAACTTTAACATCTGTAATGAGTTTTTTACCTTTGATGGCATTCCCCACGGTCTAATCCCTCTCAGGTGTATTTCCTCTCAGTGTAACTTTGCCACTGTGATCTAAACCAGTCCTAGCCAATACAAGCACGACATATTATTTTAGCTCCAGTAAACCTACCAGTCTTCAACTCAGCAATCCTTCATGCTCTCATCCAATCCCTCCTTCTATCGACCAAAGCTCAAGTCCCTCATGTCGCCTTTATATCTTAAGTTTTCTCTCTTACCAGGCACAGTCTAATCCTCTCTCATCCTAATCTTCTCTCCACACTTCATTCTTGCTCCAAATTCCGTCTCTTCTAAGTATCTTTACTGGATTAACATTCCTTTCCGTTCAATCCATCCTAGTCAGCTCTCTTCCTCCTGTTTCCTATTTTCTCCCCTGACTGAACCAGAGGAAGGAGAGAGTGGTAATTAGTGTGGAGCAGCTGTCCCTGAGCCAGGTAGAGAACCATTGATTTGTCCCAGAATCAAAGGGACACAATAGAGGAAATAAATATATCTTTAACATCTGGTCACATAGGGAATAAAATCAAGTAAGAAAATAGAGGCAATGGTTAAGAGCAGCCTAAAGGAATTATAATATGAAAGCCACACAGGAGAGGCTCCAGTGAACAGCAGCACCGTGAGTACCAGCCAAAACAGGCTTGCAAGAGATGCTGCGAGAGTAAACAGACATGCTGCAAGACTAGACAAAGATGCTGCGAGAGCAGACAGAGATGCTGCGAGAGTAAACAGACATGCTGCAAGCCTAGACAGAGATGCTGCGAGAGTAAACAGACATGCTGCAAGACTAGACAAAGATGCTGCGAGAGCAGACAGAGATGCTGCGAGAGTAAACAGAGATGCTGCGAGAGTAAACAGACATGCTGCAAGACTAGACAAAGATGCTGCGAGAGCAGACAGAGATGCTGCGAGAGTAAACAGACATGCTGCAAGACTAGACAGAGATGCTACGAGAGTAAACAGACACGCTGCAAGACTAGACAGAGATGCTGCGAGAGTAAACAGAGATGCTGCGAGAGTAAACAGAGAGGCTGCGAGAGTAAACAGACATGCTGCAAGCCTAGACAGAGATGCTGCGAGAGTAAACAGAGATGCTGCGAGAGTAAACAGAGATGCTGCGAGAGTAAACAGAGATGCTGCGAGAGTAAACAGAGCTACGAAGAGGTTAATATATGAGAGGGAAGAAAGGGAATACCTATGTGCACATGTATATACCCATTCATACATACTAAAAAGTGTAAATACATACATTCAGACTAGAATATTTATACATATGCATATGTATGAAAGCGTGCATCAATACATGCATAAGAATGCAGACACACGTACATACGCTTATGCATATATACGTTCATACATATAAGAATGTATACATGAACGCGTGCATATGTACATGAATGTATACACACGCGTACATATGTACATATTTTATCAGTTCCACGCACTGCTTCTTATATATCCGTTGAGAAAGAGACAGCTGAGCTAGTGGTATACTGGGATATATTTCTCGTATCTCGCGTTGATCCATAAATAACAAAAAAGGCACAATACCGTGACTGGAACGATACACAAATAACCCGCACATAAAAGAGAGAAGCTTACGACGACGTTTCGGTCCGACTTGGACCATTTACAAAGTCACACTGTGTATCGCGTTGATCATAGTACATCTAGTTATCTTAATGTTTTTGCCACTACACTGGGCAGTGTGTACAGTACACCTTAACCCTTAAACTGTCCAAGCAGATACGTTCACATACGTACTGCTCCAAAAGTAGATCTACGTTTCTTTTACATATTTTCAAATATAACCAAAAAAAAAAAAGGTAAATCAAAGTTTTTTTACACGTTTTCAAGGGTAAAAAAAAAAATCTACTTTTTTTACATACTTTCAAATGTTGAAAAAACTTAGATCTACGTTTGGACAGTTTAAGGGTTAAGTAGCACGTAAGTTCCTCCTTCTTCTAATAACATATATATTCTTCCACTGTAATTTACCTTATCCATAATTACTATTGCATTTGCTTTGTCTGTTTCGTAAGGTGAAGTCCAGGATCTTCCTTAATTCATGGTATAACTTAACAAATCTTTGAGGACAATGGTGTTGTTGACATCTGAGTAATAATAGACAAGGTAGATTATAGTGGTAAAATGTACATGTTATTAGAAGACAGGGGAATTTAGGTGCCTCTTAAAACATCAGTGATAATTGCAAATGTCTTATTGCATACAAAAATAATTATGTACCAATTCGTATATTTCGTTATACCGGTCAGTGACCTTACGTTATAGAACAGTTTAATAATAGACCAAAATGCGCCATGCAATAAAACCGAACCATGAACCACTAATGGCAGGGGATACCCAGCCAACCGATTTTATTATCGCCATGAAAATGTTGCAAGTTTTGAACGGAACTGGGCTTTGTGGCAGAATAAAAGGGGATTTCACAGCAATGGGAGGCATTACAAGATAAATGAAAGTGACAAATATACTCGAATGAAATGGGAAAACAATAGCACAGTCATGAATTTATGATTGCATTGTCCTTATAAATATGGAGTAGTGTTGGTACGCTTCATATTGCAGAGTGGACATTATTGCAGACACTGTCTCTATGCAACATCATGCACAGATAATCACATTTTTCATGTTTGAATGAATCATTGTACATTGTGAGGGAATGTGTATTGACAGTATGAAGGTAGATTGTGTGTATATATTAAATAGCAGACTGATTAAGTGTTTATCATAAAAAAAACAGATGATGTGATTTTTATATAACTCTGTGCGATTATCAGTTTACAATGTTCGTGAACATATCAGGGCAAAAACAATATACATGTTCCTTGGAATACATATGTATCTTGGTAAGCAGTGTGTGTGTGTGTGTGTGTGTGTGTGTGTGTGTGTGTATGAATCATGGCATACACTGTGTGTGTGGATCATGGCACACAGTGTGTGTGTGTGTGTGTGTGTGTGTGTGTGTGTGTGTGTGTGTCATAGCACACACAGTGCGTGTGTATGGATCATGGCACACAGTGTGTGTGTGTGTGTGTGGATCATGGCACACAGTGTGAGTGTGTGTGTGTGTGTGTGTGTGTGTGTGGATCATGGCACACAGTGTGTGTGTGTGTGTGTGGATCATGGCACAGAGTGTGTGTGTATGGATCGTGGCACACAGTGTGTGTGTGTGTGTGTGGATCGTGGCGCACAGTGTGTGTGTATGGATCGTGGCACACAGTGTGTGTGTATGGATCATGGCACACAGTGTGTGTGTGTTTGTGGATCGTGGCGCACAGTGTGTGTGTATGGATCGTGGCACACAGTGTGTGTGTATGGATCATGGCACACAGTGTGTGTGTATGTATGGATCATGGCACACAGTATGTGTGTGTGGGGATCATGGCACACAGTGTGTGTGTGAATGGATCATGGCACACAGTGTGTGTGTATGGATCATGGCACACAGTGCGTGTGTATGTATGGATCATGGCACACAGTATGTGTGTGTGGATCATGGCACACAGTGTGTGTGTGTGGGATCGTGGCACACAGTGTGTGTGTATGGATCATGGCACACAGTGTGTGTGTGAATGGATCATGGCACACAGTGTGTGTGTGTGGATCATGGCACACAGTGTGTGTGTATTGATCGTGGCACACAGTGTGTGTGTATGGATCATGGCACACAGTGTGTGTGTATGGATCATGGCACACAGTGTGTGTGTGTATGGATCATGGCGATAAATTGGACACATGTGCAACTCTTGGGTATCTTTATTGAGGAAACGTTTCGCCACACAGTGGCTTCATCAGTCCATACGTAGGAGAAACTTGAAGAACAGGAGGAGAATGAGGTAATCAGTCCCTCAACCTTGAGTCGATGTGTTCAGTCCATCAATCTTGAATAGAATACGGCATACGTGCTGAGAAGGAGCTTATAAACCGTTGGCAGGAGAGGTGCAGCAGTCATAGGTGGTGTTACATTTGTTCAATGTGGAAGTAGAGGGACCGATTACCTCATTCTCCTCCTGTTCTTCAAGTTTCTCCTACGTATGGACTGATGAAGCCACTGTGTGGCGAAACGTTTCCTCAATAAAGATACCCAAGAGTTGCACACGTGTTCAATTTATCAACATGTCGGTTCTCTGAACCATTCATCTACAAACCTGTCAGACACTGCAACTTCTTGGGATCTTAATACTTAGGAATTCTTCGCTTGCCTAATTCTTGGGCACGACCTACTTCCACATTGAACAAATTTAACACCACCTATGACTGCTGCACCTCTCCTACCAACGGTTTATAAGCTGCTTGTCCGCTCATATGCCGTATTCTATTCAAGATTGATGGACTGAACACATCGACTCAAGGTTGAGGGACTGATTACCTCATTCTCCTCCTGTTCTTCAAGTTTCTCCTACGTATGGACTGATGAAGCCACTGTGTGGCGAAACGTTTCCTCAAAAAAGATACCCAAGAGTTGCACATGTGTCCAATTTATCAACATGTCGGTTCTCTGAACCATTCATCTACAAACATGGATCATGGCACACAGTATGTGTGTGGATCATGACACACAGTGTGTGTGTGTGTGTGTGTGTGTGTGGAACATAACACACAGTGTGTGTGTGTGTGGATCATGACACACAGCGTGTGTGTGTGTACTCACCTAATTGTACTCACCTAATTGTGGTTGCACGGGTCGAGACTCAGCTCCTGGCCCGTCTCTTCACCGACTGCTACTAGGTCCTCTCTCCCCCTGCTCCTTGAGCTTTATCATACCTCGTCTTAAAACTATGTATAGTTCCTGCCTCCACTACATCGCTTGCCAGACTATTCCATTTCCTAACTACTCTGTGACTGAAGAAATACTTCCTAACATCCCTTTGACTCATCTGAGTCTTCAGCTTCCAATTGTGACCCCTTATTTCTGTGTCCCATCTCTGGAACATCCTGTCTCTGTCCACCTTGTCTATTCCACGCAGTATTTGTATATCGTTATCATGTCTCCCCTGACCCTCCTGTCCTCCAGTGTTGTCAGACCGATTTCCCTTAACCTTTCTTCATAGAACATTATCCTTAGTTCTGGAACTAGCCTTGTTGCAAACCTTTGCACTTTCTCTAATTTCTTGACGTGTTTGACCAGATGTGGGTTTCAAACTGGTGCTGCGTACTCC
The DNA here is from genome assembly GCF_026875155.1 of Cherax quadricarinatus. NCBI lineage: Eukaryota > Metazoa > Arthropoda > Malacostraca > Decapoda > Parastacidae > Cherax > Cherax quadricarinatus. The sequence goes on from NC_069416.1 coordinate 5,335,447, forward strand.
AGTATGGGCCTGACGTACACAGTGTATAAAGTCTTGAACGATTCCTTACTGAGGTTTGCCAAGCGCCCATAAGCCGCAGCAGTTATCTGGTTAATGTGTGCTTCTGGCGATGTACTCGGCATTATACTCACTCCTAGGTCTTTCTCCTTGAGTGAGCTTTGCAGCCTTTGGCCTCCTAGCCAATACTCTGTCTGCGGTCTTCTTTGCCCTCCTCCGATCTTCATGACTTTGCATCTGGCGGGGTTAAATTCTAGGAGCCAGTTTCGGGACCACACATCCAGCCTGTCCAGGTCTCTTTGTAGACCTGTCTGGTCCGCGTCTGATTTAATTCTCCTCATTAACTTCACGTCATCTGCAAAAAGGGACACTTCTGAGTCTATTCCTTCCGTCATGTCGTTCACATATACCAAAAATAGCACTGGTCCCAGGACTGACCCCGGTGGGACCCCGCTCGTCACTGGCGCCCACTCTGATACCTCTTCACGGACCATGACTCGCTGTTGCCTCCCTGTTAGGTATTCTCTGATCCACTGCAGTGCCCTTCCTGCTATACGTGCCTGTTCCTCTAGCTTTTGTACTAATCTCTTGTGAGGAACTGTGTCGAAGGCCTTCTTGCAGTCCAAGAAAATGCAATCAACCCACCCCTCCCTCTCATTTCTTACTTCAGTTACCTTGTCGTAAAACTCTAGTAGGTTTGTGACACAGGATTTGCCTTCCATGAATCTGTGTGTGTGTGTGTGTGTGTGTGTGTGTGTGTGTGTGTGTGTGTGTGTGTGTGTGTGTGTGTGTGTGTGTGTGTGTGTGTGTGTGTGTGTGTGCGTGTGTGTCTGTGTGTGGATCATGGCACACAGAGTGTGCGTAAGGATAATGGCACACAGTGTGTGTGGATCATGGCAAAGAGTGTGTGCATGCATTATGGCACAGAGTGTGTGTGTGAATCATGGCTCACAATATGTGTGTATATCATGGCACAGTGTGTGTGTTTATGGATGATGGCACACAGTGCGTGTATGGATCATGGCATACAGTGTGTGTATGGATCATGGCAAAGTGTGTGTATGGATCATGGCACACAGTGTGTGTATGGATCTTGATATAGTGTGCATAAGTCTCTTTTAAAATTAACAGTGACAGTAACATGGCTCACAAGGTGTGTGTGTCATGGTGCACAAGGTGTGTGTGCCAAGGTACACAAGATGTGTGTGTCATGCTACACAAGGTGTGTATGTCATGGAACAAAAGGTGTGTGTGTCATGGTACACAAGGTGCGTGTGTCAAGGTACAAAAGGTGTGTGTGTGTCAAGGTACACAAGGTTGGTATGTCAAGGTACACAAGGTGTGTGTGTGTGTGTCATGGTACACAAGGTGTGTGTGTCAAGGTACACAAGGTGTGTGTGTGTCATGGTACACAAGGTGTGTGTGTAAAGGTACACAAGGTTGGTATGTCAAGGTACACAAGGTGTGTGTGTCAAGGTACACAAGGTGTGTGTGTGTCATGGTACACAAGGTGAATGTGTGTAAAGGTACACAAGGTTGGTATGTCAAGGTACACAAGGTGTGTGTGTCAAGGTACACAAGGTGAGTGTGTCAAGGCACACAAGGTGTGTGTGTCAATGTACACAAAGTGTGTGTGCCAAGGTACACAATGTGTGTGTGTCAAAGTACACACAGTGAGTGAGTCAAGGTAGACAAGGTGTGTATGTCAAGGTACACAAGGTGTGTGTGTCAAGGTACACAAGGTGTGTCAAGGTACACAATGTGTGTGTCAAGGTACACAGGTGTGTGTGTCAACGTAAACAAGGTGTGTATGTCAAGATACACAAGGTGTGTGTAACAAGGTACAAAAAGGTGTGTGTGTCAAGGTACACAAGGTGTGTATGTCAAGGTACACAAGGTGTGTGTGTCAAGGTACACAAGGTGTGCATGTCAAGATACACAAGGTGTGTGTGTCAAGGTACACAAGGTGTGTCAAGGTACACAAGGTGTGTGAGTCAAGGTACACAAGGTGTGTGTGTCAAGGTACATAAGGTGTGCGTGTCAAGGTACACAAGGTGTGTCAAGCTACACAAGGTGTGTGTGTCAAGGTACACAAGGTGTGTGTGTCAATGTAAACATGGTGTGTGTGTCAAGGTACACAAGGTGTGTCAAGGTACACAAGGTGTGTGAGTCAAGGTACACAAGGTGTGTGTGTCAAGGTAAACATGGTGTGTGTGTGAAGGTACACAAGGTGTGTACGTCAAGGTACACAAGGTGTGTGAGTCAAGGTACACAAGGTGTGTCAAGGTACACAAGGTGTGTGAGTCAAGGTACACAAGGTATGTGTGTCAAAGAAAACATGGTGTGTGTGTCAAGGTACACAAGGTGTGAATGTCAAGGTACACAAGGTGTGTGAGTCAAGGCACACAAGGTGTGTGTGTCAAGGTACACAAGGTGTGTGTGTCAAGGTAAACAAGGTGTGAGTCAAGGTACACAAGGTGTGTATGTCAAGGTACACAAGGTGTGTGTGTCAAGGTGCACAAGGTGTGTGTGCCAAGGTACACAAGGCGTGTGTGTCAAGGTACACAAGGTGTGTGTGTGTCAAGGTACACAAGGTGTGTGAGTCAAGGTACACAAGGTGTGTGTGTCAAGGTACACAAGGTGTGTGTGTCAAGGTACACAAGGTGTGTGTGTCAAGGTACACAAGGTGTGTATGTCAAGGTACACAAGGTGTGTGTGACAAGGTACACAAGGCGTGTGTGTCAAGGTACACAAGGTGTGTGTGTCAAGGTACACAAGGTGTGTGAGTCAAGGTACACAAGGTGTGTGTGTCAAGGTACACAAGGTGTGTGAGTCAAGGTACACAAGGTGTGTCAAGGTACACAAGGTGTGTGTAACAAGGTACAAAAACGTGTGTGTGTCAAGGTACACAAGGTGTGTGTGTCAAGGTACACAAGGTGTGTGTGTCAAGGTACACAAGGTGTGTGACAAGGTACACAAGGTGTGTGTGTCAAGGTACACAAGGTGTGTGTGTCAAGGTACGCAAGGTGTGTGTGTCATGGTACACAAGGTGTGTGAGTCAAGGTACACAAGGTGTGTGTGTCAAGGTACACAAGGTGTGTGTAACAAGGTACAAAAAGGTGTGTGTGTCAAGGTACACAAGGTGTGTGTGTCAAGGTACACAAGGTGTGTGTGTCAAGGTACACAAGGTGTGTGACAAGGTACACAAGGTGTGTGTGTCAAGGTACACAAGGTGTGTGACAAGGTACACAAGGTGTGTGTGTCAAGGTACACAAGGTGTGTGTGTCAAGGTACACAAGGTGTGTGTGTCAAGGTACACAAGGAGTGTGACAAGGTACACAAGGTGTGTGTGTCAAGGTACACAAGGTGTGTGTGTAAAGGTACACAAGGTGTGTGTGTCAAGGTACACAAGGTGTGTGTGTCAAGGTACACAAGTTGTGTGAGTAAAGGTACACAAGGTGTGTGTGTCAAGATACACAAGGTGTGTGACAAGGTACACAAGGTGTGTGTGTCAAGGTACACAAGGTGTGTGAGTCAAGGTACACAAGGTGTGTGTGTCAAGGTACACAAGGTGTGTGTAACAAGGTACAAAAAGGTGTGTGTGTCAAGGTACACAAGGTGTGTGTGTCAAGGTACACAAGGTGTGTGTGTCAAGGTACACAAGGTGTGTGACAAGGTACACAAGGTGTGTGTTGTCAAGTACACAAGTGTGTGTGACAAGGTACACAAGTGTGTGTGTCAAGGTACACAAGGTGTGTGTGTCAAGGTACACAAGGTGTGTGTGTCAAGGTACACAAGGAGTGTGACAAGTACACAAGGTGTGTGTGTCAAGGTACACAAGGTGTGTGTGTAAAGGTACACAAAGGTGTGTGTGTCAAGGTACACAAGGGTGTGTGTGTCAAGGTACACAAGTTGTGTGAGTAAAGGTACACAAGGTGTGTGATGTCAAGGTACACAAGGTGTGTGACAAGGTACACAAGGTGTTGGTGTGTCAAGGTACACAAGGTGTGTGTGTGTCAAGGTAACACAAGGTGTGTGTGTCAGGTACACAAGGTGTGTGTGTCAAGGTACACAAGATGTGTGTGTCAAGTACACAAGGTGTGTGTGTTAAGGTACACAAGTGTGTGTGTCAAGGTACACAAGGTGTGTGTGTCAAGGTACACAAGGTGTGTGTGTGTCAAGGTACACAAGGTGTGTGTGTCAAGGTACACAAGGTGTGTGTGTCAAGGTACACAAGGTGTGTGTGTCAAGGTACACAAGGTGTGTGAGTCAAGGTACACAAGGTGTGTGTGTCAAGGTACACAAGGTGTGTGTGTCAAGGTACACAAGGTGTGTGTGTGTCAAGGTACACAAGGTGTGTGTGTCAAGGTGCACAAGGTGTGTGTGTCAAGGTACACAAGGTGTGTGTGTGTCAAGGTACACAAGGTGTGTGTGTCAAGGTACACAAGGTGTGTATGTGTCAAGGTACATAAGGTGTGTGTGTCAAGGTACACAAGGTGTGTGTGTCAAGGTACACAAGGTGTGTGTCAAGGTACACAAGGTGTGTGTATCAAGGTACACAAGGTGTGTGTGTGTCCAGGTACACAAGGTGTGTGTGTCAAGGTACACAAGGTGTGTGTGTCAAGGTACACAAGGTGTGTGTGTCAAGGTACACACCAACAACCAGAATGATTCCATCATAAAGTAACAACTGCAATTTTTTTATTAATAATATTTTTTTTGTATTTCTTGTGCCAGTACAGAATATATTAATATAACCACGAGCAAAAATATTTGCCTTTCAATTCAAAGACGTTGACTGTATATTGTATGGTTTATTTTGTTCCTAGCTAATTTGATATATAGATAATATATAATTTTTTTTTATTATCACTCGGGCCGATTCCCACCAAGGCAGGGTGACCCGAAAAAGAAAAACTTTCACCATCATTCACTCCATCACTGTCTTGCCAGAAGGGTGCTTTACACTACAGTTTTTAAACTGCAACATTAACACCCCTCCTTCAGAGTGCAGGCACTGTACTTCCCATCTCCAGGACTCAAGTCCGTCCTGCCGGTTTCCCTGAACCCCTTCATAAATGTTACTTTGCTCACACTCCAACAGCACGTCAAGTATTAAAAACCATTCGTCTCCATTCACTCCTATCAAACACGCTCATGCATGCCTGCTGGAAGTCCAAGCCCCTCGCACACAAAACCTCCTTTACCCCCTCCCTCCAACCTTTCCTAGGCCGACCCCTACCCAGCCTTCCTTCCACTACAGACTGATACACGCTTGAAGTCATTCTGTTTCGCTCCATTCTCTCTACATGTCCGAACCACCTCAACAACCCTTCCTCAACCCTCTGGACAACAGTTTTGGTAATCCCGCACCTCCTCCTAACTTCCAAACTACGAATTCTCTGCATTATATTCACACCACACATTGCCCTCAGACATGACATCTCCACTGCCTCCAACCTTCTCCTCGCTGCAACATTCATCACCCATGCTTCACACCCATATAAGAGTGTTTTTAAAACTATGCTCTCATACATTCCCCTCTTTGCCTCCAAGGACAAAGTTCTTTGTCTCCACAGACTCCTAAGTGCACCACTCACCCTTTTCCCCTCATCAATTCTATGATTCACCTCATCCTTCATAGACCCATCCGCTGACACGTCCACTCCCAAATATCTGAATACATTCACCTCCTCCATACTCTCTCCCTCCAATCTGATATCCAATCTTTCATCACCTAATATTTTTGTTATCCTCATAACCTTACTCTTTCCAGTATTCACTTTTAATTTTATTCTTTTGCACACCCTACCAAATTCATCCACCAATCTCTGCAACTTCTCTTCAGAATCTCCCAAGAGCACAGTGTCATCAGCAAAGAGCAACTGTGACAACTCCCACTTTATGTGTGATTCTTTATCTTTAAACTCCACGCCCTTTTGCATGAACCCGCTTTACTTCTTTTAAACCCCATCATAAATAATTAAACAACCACGGGACATCACACATCCTTGCAGGCCTCTTTTTCTGGGAATAATTTCCCTCTTTCCTACCCTAAGACCCTCACTTCCTCGTAAAAACCCTTTTCCCACTTTTTCAGTAACCTACCTCCGCCCATACCCTGAACACTGCCACATTGCCCCCCTATCCCCCCTGTCATACCCTTTCCCAAATCCAAAAATGCCAAAAAAGACCTTTTTGGGGGGGCCTTTATCTAAATACTGTTCACTTATATTTTCACTAAAAAACACCGGGTCCACAAACCCCCACCTTCGTAAAGCCCCTTGTTCATCCACCCAAACCCCTTTTACAATTCCAAAATAACCACCAAACCACCAGAAACCCCAAACCTATCCCCCAAAATTTTTTGCACCCTTTTGCCCCCCCTTTCCCTTTTATAAAAAAGGAACTATGCATGTCTCCCCAATCCCAGGTACCTTTCCCTTTTCCCATACTTTATTAAATAATTGCACCAAACCCCTCCCAAAATATATCCCCACCTTTTTTTAAAAAATTTTTATCTTTATCCATCAACCCCGGCTGCCTTACCCCTTTCATTTTTTCCCACTGCCCATGAACTTCCCCCCCCACTCACAACTGGGTCTTCCTCACTCCTACAAATGTTATTCCTCCTTGCCCTAAAACCAAATCACAGCTTCCCCACTTTATCAACATTTTAAAAAATTTCCCCAAAAAATTCCCTCCATCTTCCCCAAAACCTCAAAATCTCCATTTAATAACTTCCCTCCTAATTTTTTAAATGACAAATCCTTTTTTTCTTAGGGTTTTTCCCTTAAATTGTTAAACTCACTCCAAAACTTTTTCTTTTTTCAAAAAAAAAAGTTGATAACATCTCACCCCCTCCTCATTTCTCTCTTTTTACATTGCTTCACCACTCTCTTAAACCCCTTCTTTTCTCCAATACTCTTTTCCCCCCTTGCATCCTTCTACTTTTTAAAAACGTCCTATGTAACTTTTTTTCCCCTTTCACTCTCTTTTCATCATCATTCCCCAATCGCTCCTCTTTCCCCCCGCCCCCCCTTCCGAAACCCCCCAACACTCAAACAATCATTTTTAAACCACAAACCCTTCGACCCAGCCTATCTCCATTACCCTCGCCCCAATAGCTTTTAATCTTTCCCTCTCCTCCTCTTTTAGTTATAAACTTCACCTCTCCTTTTCCCGAAGCTTTTTTTCTCCTTTATCCCACTACATTTTTCCTCAGGTAGACAAAAAAAGTATCGATATATCTTGGCCCCCTGTAAACTTGCATCCTGAAGTCACTCAAAAGTCTTTTATCTACCAATACAAATCCAAAAAAATACTGCATTTTGCCGACATCGACTTTTTACTTTTTTAAACCCTTTTTTCCCTTTAAAATAGATTACCTAAACTAAACCCCTTTCTATACAAAATTCAATCAAAGGGGTCCCATTATCATTTACTCCTGGCACCCCAAACTTACCTACCACACCCTCTCTAAAAGTTTCTCCTACTTTAGCATTCAGGTCCCCTACCACAATTACTCTCTCACTTGGTTCAAAGGCTCCTATACATTCACTTAACATCTCCCAAAATCTCTCTCTCTCCTCTGCATTCCTCTCTTCTCCAGGTGCATACACGCTTATTATGACCCACTTCTCGCATCCAACCTTAACTTTAATCCACATAATTCTTGAATTTACACATTCATATTCTCTTGTCTCCTTCCATAACTCATCATTCAACATTACTGCTACCCCTTCCTGTGCTCTAACTCTCTCAGATACTCCAGATTTAATCCCATTTATTTCCCCCCACCGAAACTCCCCTACCCCATTCAGCTTTGTTTCGCTTAGGGCCAGGACATCCAACTTCTTTTCATTCATAACATCAGCAATCATCTGTTTCTTGTCTTCTGCACTACATCCACGCACATTCAAGCATCCCAGTTTTATAAAGTTTTTCTTCTTCTCTTTTTTAGTAAATGACTACAGGAGAAGGGGTTACTAGCCCATTGCTCCCGGTATTTTAGTCGCCTCATACGACACGCATGGCTTACGGAGGAAAGATTCTTTTCCACTTCCCCATGGACAATAGAATAAATAAAGAAGAACAAGAGCTATGTAGAAAAATGAGAAAAACCTAGATGTATGTATATATATATGCATGTGCGTGTCTGTGAAGTGTGACCAAAGTGTAAGTTGGAGTAGCAAGATATCCCTGTTATCTAGCGTGTTTATGAGACAGAAAAAGACACCAGCAATCCTACCATCATGCAAAACAGTTACTGGTTTCTGTTTCACAGTCATCTGGCAGGACGGTAGCACTTCCCTGGGTGGTTGCTGTCTACCAACCTACTACCTATAAATATATATATAAATATATATATATATATATATATATATATATATATATATATATATATATATATAATATATATATATATATATAATGTATAATATATATATATATATATATATATATAATATATATATATATATATATATAATATATATATATATATATATATATATATAAAATATATATATATATATATATATATAAGTAAAATCTTGTGATTTTGACTTAAATAGCAACCCTCTTCTTGCCGAATATGGCAAGCGAAAATTTGTGTCTGCAATATTTTAGCAAAAATCTTTCTGAACCTAACGAAAAAAATATATTTCATTGCGTCTGTTTATTATTAAATTACTGCAAATTTATCTAAAATATATTTTCCTGGATTAGGCTAAATTACATTGCTCTTGTTATATTATGGTTAGGTAGGTTTTCTAAGTTTTTTTGGTACAAAGTTATTAATTTTAAGATTAACATAAATGAAAAAAAGTCTTTAAACGTATAAGAGAGAATTTTAGAAAGAACCTAATTTTAAATGAGTTCTTGCTAATTGACCAGTTTTATTTATTCGGCACGATATATATATATATATATATATATATATATATATATATATATATATATATATATATATATATAATATATATATATATATATATATATATATATGTATATACATAAAAATATATATATATATACATATATATATATATATATATATATATATATATATATATATATATATATATATATATATATATAAATATATATATATATGTATATATATATCAACACTGTGCTAGCCAAGGATTCGAGCCCATGTTGTACTGGCCTGCCTCATGGTAAGCGAGAACCACGTGACGCTTTAAACCTCAGGACCACCCAACCCTACAAGAATGGCGCAGCCAGCAGAGCTAGCTGTTGGACCGTCATCCGAGGGCATACAGAGGTGTGGGAGCGTCTAAGCTAATTTCATTGTCATTCCTGTTTGGTGTACTAGCCTGACGAGCAGCATTTATATATTATTGTAACCATGAACGAGTGGTATTGATCAATATGTTATTGTAACCACTCGTCTGTGGTTACAATAATATATAAACGCTGCTTGTCAGGTTAGTACACCAAACAGGTATGAGAATGAAATTAGCTTAGAAGCTCCCACACCTCCGTATGCCCTCGGATGGCGGCCAAGTCATCATCAACCACACCTGTGATCACTCCTTTTCAAATCCTATGCAAGTACTTCTTATCCCAGGACAGATCCTCTGCCACCTTGTCATTCAGAGCAGGGAAATCAGTGAAATTAGCTGGCCGTAAAGCAACAACTGGCAGCTCAGAAGAGGATCCTTGATTTCCTTGCCACTGGAACTTCTTCAATGATCATGACCACTTGGCTTACCGTCATAGTGGTAGAAAATAGCCCAGAATGGCAGCTCGTTTCCATGAAGCTGACAGTTGAATTAATGGACCAGATGACAAAGTAACATTTCAAGACGATGAATGGCTCCATTGTCAGCTCCGACATTTACGTTGGTTCCGTCACTACCAACACATACAACAAGCTGCCAAGTTAGTTTTCGTTCTGCCAGAAATGTATAAATAGTCTTATCAATCTCCTTTCCATGGCCTGACTTGGGAGTCACATGAGTGAGATATTCAGTGCCGGGCTCCACCATGATGACGTAATGATCTTTCACCACTCTCTTTGGACTCCATTTCTTGGTCTTCTGATTCTTTGTCATTAAACGAGTGGAGATCTTCGTACCATCAATATACTGATGTGATATTTTCCAAGTTTGCCAGCTCATTTGTTGCCTGTCATCTCCAGCGAATCGAGCCAAACGATCTATCTTCCTAAAGAGGCTTGATAAATTAATGACCTCTCAATCTCTCGGAGACCTGAAGACTTCAATTGAAGATCAAAATCCCTGGGCAAAGATTGACAGCATCATTTATGTTGAAGATTGCATTCACCGATGTGACTATGGCTGCCCAAGCTATGGCTGACGGTCTGGCCATACACTATCATTTCATCAAGTCTTAACACATTGAAGCTGAACGTTACCATCATGTCGCTCAATGCTGGAGTTGCTACTCCTGTCAACATACCACACAAGACTGCCCCATGCCCCATTAAGGATACCAAGTTCTGCTCAACCTGTGGGTCTGAGGGACACGACTTCAAGTCCTGCACTGCTACTACTCCACCTAAATGACCATCATACTCTTGCTTCAAGATGCACCATCCGCCGTGAAGCTCTGAAGACCCCAGAAGCAGAACAGAAACAGATACCATCCACATCTACTATGTTGCTATTGCCAAACTGCAGTCTGACACTTCAAAACTTCTCAAGGTCACTCTACCCTTCACCACCACCACCGCCACTCCTCCAGCTTGTGACCCTACGAAGATACATTACTGTCTGCTGAATGCTCACCTGCATAACATGGCACAGCCTATCTCCTTTAACGTTGCTATCAACGAACTTTTTGAACTCAACAACATGCCCAAGTTCGTCTTCGCAGCCTTTCCACCATCTGCAGACGTTCTCAAGTTCACAAAAGATTTAGTTAATGTCACAACACCAGCATCAGCAGGATTCACCACCACCACCATTAACTGCAAATGACGCCACTCCACCTCCAGCCAATGAGGTGCCTTCCTTGCCTCCTCTCGACCCACCACTGCAACTGCCCAGCCAGCGAATCAACCTGCCTCTACCTCTAATGCTAAACCTCCATGCCAATGTATGACTGAAATCACTATCTACACCACTCGACATTCTCCTAACGAACTGAATGATCTCTCGAGGCCGGGACTGCTAAATTTAACTGTACTGCCGCACACGCTACCACCATTGAACTACTCAATATTCTTGAGGATCCTGCGACGAACCCCACCTAATTGTTTGAATTACATCGTCTCTCCAGACCGAAGTTCACCTCTCTCCAATCTGGGACAATAATTTAGCAAGCCTCCCGCCAACCCTTCACTGTCCAAATTGTCCTGATGGCTGCCTTCTGGGCCTTCCTTGACTCTTCTGCCACCGCCTTAACCATCCCCTCCTTGAGAACGAAGTACCGACGTCCTTCATCCCTCGCCATTCAAGTCTGCAGTACATTTGTACCACATGCACCAAAGTGGTTGGGTCACTTACCTTTCTTCTCCTCTCCTCCTCCCATCCTTTTCCAGTATTTCCATCCTTCCCCATCTTCTTCATTCTCTTCTTACGACAGCTCTGGTCATCTTCCAGACTGAGAGATTTCTTGCCTCTCCATTCCTTATTTGTGTCTGGCATCTCGTAACTTCTGTGGTCCAATAACTTGACTTTTATTATCCTTGGTGATAATGCCAGAGTCCATTAAGGTGGTGGTAGCAACGGCAGCTCCAGCATAATCACTGAGAAAGTTAGTTAATGTTTATAAATACTGCAGAGTACATAGATACAGAACATAAAACACTGTGCTGCACTACTCAGTAATACAGACATATTAAAAAATTTCAATCTCAAATGCTGTAGGCTAAACCTCAACCAATCAACTTCATATTTGGCACTGAATCTAAAATGTATATAAGGAACAATGCCTGAAGTGTGCAGCATTGACCAAAATTTCAATGTTCCTTAGTATTCATTATTCAGCCGTACCTAAACAGGTTAGGACCTCAATAGGTCACTCTGCCTCTTCTTTGGGGCTATCCTAGGATATTCGCACATGCGCACCAATACCTAAATGAACCCCCATGCTTACGTCTTTACTACTGATGTTATATTACTCAGGGTGCAGTGTGTGACTGCAGCACACCACCTGGAGTACCTGTAACCTTACGATACCTGTATGAAGTACTATCTAGGAGGGTTATACATTACATCGACGTTCACGGCAGACCTAACATGACCTAACATCGACGTTCGCGACGGACTTTTCTCGAGATCATACCGTATTTGCAGCGCAAACCTTCAGTGAGCTACAATTTCCCTCCTTTTCCATCAAGAACCGTAAGAAAAGGTCCCACAAATCATCACTTCACACGCACTAACACCACTTTAACCAAAATTATAATACTTCCCAGGAGCCAAGTTGCCTTGATCGTCTCCAAAGTACTTGCACAGCCAACACTAGAGTCGCCATCGCAACCGGTACATCCATCAAGGAGCTGACGAAAATGTAGACCTTTGAACCAGTTAGTACAGGTGCTTACACAATCCCTTACGGAGGCTGTGACAACATATACTTCGGTGAAACAGCACATACCCTTCAATCACTTCTCAGTGAACTTATCGATTTATGCAGAATCGACAACTTGACCAGTGCATGTGGGCAGCACAGAAGAGATTCACTGACGCTCATCTGGTAATCAAAGCAAACTTCTGCAGGCGTGAATGTCTTGACTCATTTTTAATTGCCATTTCAAACACCATTAAATAAAATAAAGGTAACCTCATCATTTCGGAGGTATTAGTCCTCTATCCATGTATCGTTTTTAACAGCTTGACAAAACTCCTGGAGAGCGAAACGTTGCCACAAAAAATATCACACTATTTACATCTGTGCCCATTTACTTAACAATAAAATTAATAATAATAATAATATAATAATAATAATAATAATAATAATAATAATAATAATAATAATAATAATAATAATAATAATGACAAACACAAAAAACAGAGCAAAAGTAATAAATATTTATTGTTAAATTTTTGGTCTACACAAAATTATTTGATCCCATCAGGAAGGACAACAGTATTCCAACATTTCTAGATAACTAACACATAACACAAGTTTAAGAATAATGAAATTGATCCAATTTACTCTGTCAATAATCCTCACTCTCTCATCTGATGATTTGAAGATACATGGAAATATACTGTATATGACAGCTTAATAAGAAGGAAGGTGCATATAATAATTTATATTATCAGGTAATATTAGGCAACCCCCATATTGAAGTCAGGGATTATTATTATTATTATTATTATTATTATTATTATTATTATTATTATTATTATTATTATTATTATTATTATTATCCTATATTGTTATTATATTATTATCCTACATTATTTTTATTTATTATTATTATTATTATTATTATTATTATTATTATTATTATTATTATTATTATTATTATTATTATTATTTTGTTACTATTATTATTAATATTAATGTTATTATTATTAATATTGTTGTTATTGATGTTATAATAATAATAATTTTTATTTTTTATTAACGCATCGGCCGTCTCCCACCAAGGCAGGGTGGCCCGATAAAGAAAAACATTCACCATCATTCACTCCATCACTGTCTTGTCAGAGGCGTGCTTACACTACAGTTATAAAACTGCAACATTAACATCCCTCCTTCAGAGTGCAGACACTGTACTTCCCATCTCCAGGACTCAAGTCCGGCCTGCCAGTTTCCCTGAACCCCTTCATAAATGTTACTTTGCTCACACTCCAACAGCATGTCAAGCCTTCAAATCTATTTGTCTCCATTCGCTCCTATCTAACACGCTCACGCATGCTTGCTGGACAACCAAGCACCTCACACACAAAACCTCCTTTACCCCCTACCTCTCCTAAAGCCTCCTTGTTCATCTGCTATCCTATTCTCCGTCTTACTCTTAATTCTTTCAATAATAACTCTACCATACACTTTACCAGGTATACTCAACAGAGGGAGCCGGTCAGATACTTAAAGTCAATGCCAGATCAGCCGGTCTGTGGTTCGTTCGTTGGACTGTGTGCGCCCAGCAGTAACAGCCTTATTGATCAGGTCCTGATCCACCAGGTGGCCTGGTCATGGACCGGGCTGCGGACATGTTGGTCCCCGGAATGCCCTCCAGATAAACTCCAGGTAATTCTCTATAACTTTTACACTCTCTTTTGTCCACTTTGCCTTTATACAAAGGAACTATGCATGCTCTCTGCCAATCCCTAGGTGCCTTACCCTCTTTCATACATTTATTAAATAAAAGCACAAACCACTCCAAAACCATCCCCACCTGCTTTAACATTTCAATCTCTATCCCATCAATCCCAGCTGCTTGACCACCTGTGATGATTACTATTGTTATTGTTGTTATTATGACTTAGTATTATTATTATCATTATTATTACAGGAAGTCCTCACTTAACGTCGTCGACAGATTCTAGGAAACTTCGACTTTAAGCAAACTGACTAATAACGAAATAAATTTTACCATAGACTAACCGATATAAACAAAAGTTGAGTTCCTTCGACAAGGTAGAGCTGAGAGGGCGGGCAGTAGTGCTGCAGACACCAGAGCGCGGGCAGTAGTGCTGCAGACACCAGAGCGCGGACAGTAGTGCTGCAGACAACAGAGGGCGGGCAGTAGTGCTGCAGACACCAGAGCGCGGGCAGTAGTGCTGCAGACACCAGAGGGCGGGCAGTAGTGCTGCAGACACCAGAGCGCGGACAGTAGTGCTGCAGACACCAGGGCGCGGGCAGTAGTGCTGCAGACACCAGAGCGCGGACAGTAGTGCTGCAGACAACAGAGGGCGGGCAGTAGTGCTGCAGACACCAGGGGGCGGACAGTAGTGCTGCAGACACCAGAGGGCGGACTGTAGTGCTGCAGACACCAGGGGGCGGGCAGTAGTGCTGCAGACACCAGAGGGCGGGCAGTAGTGCTGCAGACACCAGAGGGCGGGCAGTAGTGCTGCAGACACCAGGGGGCGGGCAGTAGTGCTGCAGACACCAGGGGGCGGGCAGTAGTGCTGCAGACACCAGGGGGCGGGCAGTAGTGCTGCAGACACCAGGGGGCAGACAGTAGTGTTGCAGACACCAGAGGGCGGACAGTAGTGTTGCAGACACCAGGGGGCGGGCAGTAGTGCTGCATACACTAGGGGGCGGACAGTAGTGCTGCAGACACCAGGGGGCGGGCAGTAGTGCTGCAGACACCAGGGGGCGGGCAGTAGTGCTGCAGACACCAGAGGGCGGACAGTAGTGATGCAGACACCAGGGGGCGGGCAGTAGTGCTGCAGACACCAGGGGGCGGACAGTAGTGCTGCAGACACCAGGGGGCGGACAGTAGTGCTGCAGACACCAGGGGGCGGGCAGTAGTGCTGCAGACGCCAGAGGGCGGACAGTAGTGCTGCAGACACCAGAGGGCGGGCAGTAGTGCTGCAGACACCAGAGGGCGGGCAGTAGTGCTGCAGACGCCAGAGGGGGGGCAGTAGTGCTGCAGACGCCAGAGGGCGGACAGTAGTGCTGCAGACACCAGAGGGCGGGCAGTAGTGCTGCAGACGCCAGGAGGGCGGGCAGTAGTGCTGCAGACACAGGGGCGGGCAGTAGTGCTGCAGACACCAGAGGGCGGGCAGTAGTGCTGCAGACACCAGGGGGCGGGCAGTAGTGCTGCAGATACCAGAGGGCGGGCAGCAGTGCTGCAGACACCAGAGCGCGGACAGTAGTACTGCAGACAACAGAGGGCGGGCAGTAGTGCTGCGAGACACCAGGGGCGGGCATGTAGTGCTGCAGACACCAGGGGCGGACAGTAGTTGTTGCAGCACCAGGGGGCGGGCAGTAGTGCTGCAGACACCAGGGGGCGGGCAGTAGTGCTGCAGACACCGGGGGCGGGCAGTAGTGCTGCAGACACCAGGGGCGGACAGTAGTTTGCAGACACCAGAGGGCGGCAGTAGGCTGCAGACACCAGGGGGCGGACAGTAGTGTTGCAGACACCAGAGGGCGGGCAGTAGTGCTGCAGACACCAGGGGGCGGACAGTAGTGTTGCAGACACCAGAGGGCGGCAGTTAGTGCTGCAGACACCAGGGGGCGGGCAGGATGTGCGCAGACACCAGGGGGCGGCAGTAGTGCTGCAGACACCAGGGGGCGGGCAGTAGTGCTGCAGACACCAGGGGCGGACAGTAGTGCTGCAGACACCAGGAGACGGGCAGTAGTGCTGCAGACACCAGGGGGCGGGCAGTAGTGCTGCAGACAACCAGGGGGCGGGCAGTAGTGTGCGCAGACACCAGAGGGCGGACAGTACTGCTGCAGACACCAGGGGGCGGGCAGTAGTGCTGCAGACACCAGAGGGCGGACAGTAGTGCTGCAGACACCAGGGGGCGGGCAGTAGTGCTGCAGACACCAGGGGGCGGACAGATGCTGCAGACACCAGGGGGCGGACAGTAGTGCTGCAGACACCAGGGGGCGGGCAGTAGTGCTGCAGACACCAGGGGGCGGGCAGAAGTGCTGCAGACACCAGAGGGCGGACAGTAGTGCTGCAGACACCAGGGGGCGGGCAGTAGTGCTGCAGACACCAGAGGGCGGGCAGTAGTGCTGCAGACACCAGGGGGCGGGCAGTAGTGCTGCAGACACCAGAGGGCGGACAGTAGTGCTGCAGACACCAGGGGGCGGGCAGTAGTGCTGCAGACACCAGAGGGCGGACAGTAGTGCTGCAGAGACCAGAGGGCGGGCAGTAGTGCTGCAGACACCAGGGGGCGGGCAGTAGTGCTGTAGACACCAGAGGGCGGGCAGTAGTGCTGCAGACACCAGGGGGCGAGCAGTAGTGCTGCAGATACCAGAGGGCGGGCAGCAGTGCTGCAGACACCAGAGCGCGGACAGTAGTGCTGCAGACAACAGAGGGCGGGCAGTAGTGCTGCAGACACCAGGGGGCGGGCAGTAGTCCTGCAGACACCAGAGCGCGGACAGTAGTGCTGCAGACAACAGAGGGCGGGCAGTAGTGCTGCAGACACCAGGGGGCGGGCAGTAGTGCTGCAGACACAAGAGGGCGGGCAGTAGTGCTGCAGACACCAGGGGCGGCAGTAGTGCTGCAGACACCAGGGGGCGATAGTAGTGCTGCAGACACCAGGGGGCGGCATTAGGCTGCAGACACCAGGGGCGGGCAGTAGTGCTGCAGACACCAGGGGGCGGACAGTAGTGCTGCAGACACCAGGGGGCGGGCAGTAGTGCTGCAGACACCAGAGGGCGGGCAGTAGTGCTGCAGACACCAGGGGGCGGGCAGTAGTGCTGCAGACACCAGGGGGCGGGCAGTAGTGCTGCAGACACCAGGGGGCGGGCAGTAGTGCTGCAGACACCAGGGGGCGGGCAGTAGTGCTGCAGACACAGGGGGCGGGCAGTAGTGCTGCAGACACCAGAGGGCGGGCAGTAGTGCTGCAGACACCAGGGGCGGGCAGTAGTGCTGCAGCACCAGGGGGCGGGCAGTAGTGCTGCAGACACCAGGGGCGGGCAGTAGTGCTGCAGACACCAGGGGGCGGGCAGTAGTGCTGCAGACACCAGAGGGGCGGGCAGTAGTGCTGCAGACACCAGGGGGCGGGCAGTAGTGCTGCAGACACCAGGGGGCGGGCAGTAGTGCTGCAGACACCAGGGGGCGGACAGTAGTGCTGCAGACACCAGGGGGCGGGCAGTAGTGCTGCAGACACCAGGGGGCGGGCAGTAGTGCTGCAGACACCAGAGGGCGGGCAGTAGTGCTGCAGACACCAGGGGGCGGACAGTAGTGCTGCAGACACCAGGGGCGGACAGTAGTGCTGCAGACACCAGGGGGCGGACAGTAGTGCTGCAGACACCAGGGGGCGGACAGTAGTGCTGCAGACACCAGGGGGGCGGACAGTAGTGCTGCAGACACCAGGGGGCGGACAGTAGTGCTGCAGACACCAGGGGGCGGACAGTAGTGCTGCAGACACCAGGGGGCGGACAGTAGTGCTGTAGACACCAGGGGGCGGACAGTAGTGCTGCAGACACCAGGGGGCGGACAGTAGTGCTGCAGACACAGGGGCGGACAGTAGTGCTGCAGACACCAGGGGGCGGACAGTAGTGCTGCAGACACCAGGGGGCGGACAGTAGTGCTGCAGACACCAGGGGGCGGACAGTAGTGCTGCAGACACCAGGGGGCGGACAGTAGTGCTGCAGACACCAGGGGGCGGACAGTAGTGCTGCAGACACCAGGGGGGCGGACAGTAGTGCTGCAGACACCAGGGGGCGGACAGTAGTGCTGCAGACACCAGGGGGGCGGACAGTAGTGCTGCAGACACCAGGGGGGCGGACAGTAGTGCTGCAGACACCAGGGGGCGGACAGTAGTGCTGCAGACACCAGGGGGCGGACAGTAGTGCTGCAGACACCAGGGGGCGGACAGTAGTGCTGCAGACACCAGGGGGCGACAGTAGTGCTGCAGACACCAGGGGGCGGACAGTAGTGCTGCAGACACCAGGGGGCGGACAGTAGTGCTGCAGACACCAGGGGGCGGACAGTAGTGCTGCAGACACCAGGGGGCGGACAGTAGTGCTGCAGACACCAGGGGGCGGACAGTAGTGCTGCAGACACAAGGGGGCGGACAGTAGTGCTGCAGACACCAGGGGGCGGACAGTAGTGCTGCAGACACCAGGGGGCGGACAGTAGTGCTGCAGACACCAGGGGCGGACAGTAGTGTTGCAGACACCAGGGGCGGACAGTAGTGTTGCAGACACCAGGGGGCGGACAGTAGTGTTGCAGACACCAGGGGGCGGACAGTAGTGTTGCAGACAACCAGGGGGCGGACAGTAGTGTTGCAGACACCAGGGGGCGGACAGTAGTGTTGCAGACACCAGGGGGCGGACAGTATGTTGCAGACACCAGGGGGCGGACAGTAGTGTTGCAGACACCAGGGGGCGGACAGTAGTGCTGCAGACACCAGGGGGCGGACAGTAGTGCTGCAGACACCAGGGGGCGGACAGTAGTGCTGCAGACACCAGGGGCGGACAGTAGTGTTGCAGACACCAGGGGGGCGGACAGTAGTGCTGCAGACACCAGGGGGCGGACAGTAGTGTTGCAGACACCAGGGGCGGACAGTAGTGTTGCAGACACCAGGGGGGCGGACAGTAGTGCTGCAGACACCAGGGGGCGGACAGTAGTGTTGCAGACACCAGGGGGCGGACAGTAGTGTTGCAGACAACCAGGGGGCGGACAGTAGTGTTGCAGACACCAGGGGGCGGACAGTAGTGCTGCAGACACCAGGGGGGCGGACAGTAGTGTTTGCAGACACCAGGGGGCGGACAGTAGTGCTGCAGACACCAGGGGGCGGACAGTAGTGTTGCAGACACCAGGGGCGGACAGTAGTGCTGCAGACACCAGGGGGCGGACAGTAGTGTTGCAGACACCAGGGGCGGACAGTAGTGCTGCAGACACCAGGGGGCGGACAGTAGTGCTGCAGACACCAGGGGGCGGACAGTAGTGTTGCAGACACCAGGGGGCGGACAGTAGTGCTGCAGACACCAGGGGGGCGGACAGTAGGCTGCAGACACCAGGGGGCGGACAGTAGTGCTGCAGACACCAGGGGCGGACAGTAGTGTTGCAGACACCAGGGGCGGACAGTAGTGTTGCAGACACCAGGGGGCGGACAGTAGTGCTGCAGACACCAGGGGGCGGACAGTAGTGCTGCAGACACCAGGGGGCGGACAGTAGTGCTGCAGACACCAGGGGGCGGACAGTAGTGCTGCAGACACCAGGGGGCGGACAGTAGTGCTGCAGACACCAGGGGGCGGACAGTAGTGCTGCAGACACCAGGGGGCGGACAGTAGTGCTGCAGACACCAGGGGGCGGACAGTAGTGCTGCAGACACCAGGGGGCGGGCAGTAGTGCTGCAGACACCAGGGGGCGGACAGTAGTGCTGCAGACACCAGGGGGCGGACAGTAGTGCTGCAGACACCAGGGGGCGGACAAGTAGTGTTGCAGACACCAGGGGGCGGACAGTAGTGCTGCAGACACCAGGGGCGGACAGTAAGTGCTGCAGACACCAGGGGGCGGACAGTAGTGCTGCAGACACCAGGGGGCGGACAGTAGTGCTGCAGACACCAGGGGGCGGACAGTAGTGCTGCAGACACCAGGGGGCGGACAGTAGTGCTGCAGACACCAGGGGGCGGACAGTAGTGCTGCAGACACCAGGGGGGGCGGACAGTAGTGCTGCAGACACCAGGGGGGCGGACAGTAGTGCTGCAGACACCAGGGGGGCGGACAGTAGTGCTGCAGACACAGGGGGGCGGACAGTAGTGCTGCAGACACCAGGGGGGCGGACAGTAGTGCTGCAGACACCAGGGGGCGGACAGTAGTGCTGCAGACACCAGGGGCGGGCAGTAGTGCTGCAGACACCAGGGGGGCGGACAGTAGTGCTGCAGACACTCAGGGGGCGGACAGTAGTGCTGCAGACACCAGGGGGCGGACAGTAGTGCTGCAGACACCAGGGGCGGACAGTAGTGCTGCAGACACCAAGGGGGGCGGACAGTAGTGCTGCAGACACCAGGGGCGGACAGTAGTGCTGCAGACACCAGGGGGGCGGACAGTAGTGCTGCAGACACCAGGGGGGCAGTAGTGTTGCAGACACCAGGGGGCGGCAGTAGTGCTGCAGACACCAGGGGGCGGACAGTAGTGCTGCAGACACCAGGGGGCGGACAGTAGTGCTGCAGACACCAGGGGGCGGACAGTAGTGCTGCAGACACCAGGGGGCGGACAGTAGTGCTGCAGACACCAGGGGGGCGGACAGTAGTGTGCGCAGACACCAGGGGGCGGACAGTAGTGCTGCAGACACCAGGGGCGGGCAGTAGTGCTGCAGACACCAGGGGGCGGGCAGTAGTGTTGCAGACACCAGGGGGCGGACAGTAGTGCTGCAGACACCAGGGGGGCGGACAGTATGCTGCAGACACCAGGGGGGCGGACAGTAGTGCTGCAGACACCAGGGGGCGGGCAGTAGTGCTGCAGACACCAGGGGGGGGCAGTAGTGTTGCAGACACCAGGGGGCGGACAGTAGTGCTGCAGACACCAGGGGGCGGGCAGTAGTGCTGCAGACACCAGGGGGGCGGACAGTAGTGCTGCAGACACCAGGGGGGCGGACAGTAGTGCTGCAGACACCAGGGGGCGGACAGTAGTGCTGCAGACACCAGGGGGCGGACAGTAGTGCTGCAGACACCAGGGGGCGGACAGTAGTGCTGCAGACACCAGGGGGGCGGACAGTAGTGCTGCAGACACCAGGGGGGCGGACAGTAGTGCTGCAGACACCAGGGGGCGGACAGTAGTGCTGCAGACACCAGGGGGCGGACAGTAGTGCTGCAGACACCAGGGGGCGGGGCAGTAGTGTTGCAGACACCAGGGGGCGGACAGTAGTGCTGCAGACACCAGGGGGCGGGCAGTAGTGCTGCAGACACCAGGGGGGCGGACAGTAGTGCTGCAGACACCAGGGGGCGGACAGTAGTGCTGCAGACACCAGGGGGCGGGCAGTAGTGCTGCAGACACCAGGGGGCGGACAGTAGTGCTGCAGACACCAGGGGGCGGGCAGTAGTGCTGCAGACACCAGGGGGGCGCGACAGTAGTGCTGCAGACACCAGGGCGGACAGTAGTGCTGCAGACACCAGAGGGGGGCAGTAGTGTTGCAGACACCAGGGGGCGGGCAGTAGTGCTGCGAACACCAGGGGCGGGCAGTAGTGCTGCAGACACCAGAGGGCGGACAGTAGTGCTGCAGACACCAGGGGGCGGCAGTAGTGCTGCAGACACCAGAGGGCGGACAGTAGTGCTGCAGAGACCAGAGGGCGGGCAGTAGTGCTGCAGACACCAGGGGGCGGGCAGTAGTGCTGTAGACACCAGAGGGCGGGCAGTAGTGCTGCAGACACCAGGGGGCGAGCAGTAGTGCTGCAGATACCAGAGGGCGGGCAGCAGTGCTGCAGACACCAGAGCGCGGACAGTAGTGCTGCAGACAACAGAGGGCGGGCAGTAGTGCTGCAGACACCAGGGGGCGGGCAGTAGTCCTGCAGACACCAGAGCGCGGACAGTAGTGCTGCAGACAACAGAGGGCGGGCAGTAGTGCTGCAGACACCAGGGGCGGGCAGTAGTGCTGCAGACACAAGAGGGCGGGCAGTAGTGCTGCAGACACCAGGGGGCGGGCAGTAGTGCTGCAGACACCAGGGGGCGGATAGTAGTGCTGCAGACACCAGGGGGCGGGCATAGTGGCTGCAGACAACCAGGGGCGGGCAGTAGTGCTGCAGACACCAGGGGCGGGACAGTAGTGCTGCAGACACCAGGGGCGGCAGTAGTGCTGCAGACACCAGAGGGCGGGCAGTAGTGCTGCAGACACCAGGGGGCGGGCAGTATGCTGCAGACACCAGGGGGCGGCAGTAGTGCTGCAGACACCAGGGGGCGGGCAGTAGTGCTGCAGACACCAGGGGCGGGCAGTAGTGCTGCAGACACCAGGGGCGGGCAGTAGTGCTGCAGACACCAGAGGGCGGGCAGTATGCTGCAGACACCAGGGGGCGGGCAGTAGTGCTGCAGACACCAGGGGGCGGGCAGTAGTGCTGCAGACACCAGGGGGCGGGCAGTAGTGCTGCAGACACCAGGGGGCGGGCAGTAGTGCTGCAGACACCAGAGGGCGGGCAGTAGTGCTGCAGACACCAGGGGGCGGGCAGTAGTGCTGCAGACACCAGGGGGCGGGCAGTAGTGCTGCAGACACCAGGGGGCGGCAGTAGTGCTGCAGACACCAGGGGCGGGCAGTAGTGCTGCAGACACCAGGGGGCGGGCAGTAGTGCTGCAGACACCAGGGGGCGGGCAGTAGTGCTGCAGACACCAGGGGGCGGACAGTAGTGCTGCAGACACCAGGGGGCGGACAGTAGTGCTGCAGACACCAGGGGCGGACAGTATGCTGCAGACACCAGGGGCGGACAGTAGTGCTGCAGACACCAGGGGGGCGACAGTAGTGCTGCAGACACCAGGGGGCGGACAGTAGTGCTGCAGACACCAGGGGGCGGACAGTAGTGCTGCAGACACCAGGGGGCGGACAGTAGTGCTGTAGACACCAGGGGGCGGACAGTAGTGCTGCAGACACCAGGGGGCGGACAGTAGTGCTGCAGACACCAGGGGCGGACAGTAGTGCTGCAGACACCAGGGGGGCGGACAGTAGTGCTGCAGACACCAGGGGCGGACAGTAGTGCTGCAGACACCAGGGGGCGGACAGTAGTGCTGCAGACACCAGGGGGCGGACAGTAGTGCTGCAGACACCAGGGGGCGGACAGTAGTGCTGCAGACACCAGGGGGCGGACAGTAGTGCTGCAGACACCAGGGGCGGACAGTAGTGCTGCAGACACCAGGGGGCGGACAGTAGTGCTGCAGACACCAGGGGCGGACAGTAGTGCTGCAGACACCAGGGGGCGGACAGTAGTGCTGCAGACACCAGGGGGCGGACAGTAGTGCTGCAGACACCAGGGGGCGGACAGTAGTGCTGCAGACACCAGGGGGCGGACAGTAGTGCTGCAGACACCAGGGGGCGGACAGTAGTGCTGCAGACACCAGGGGGCGGACAGTAGTGCTGCAGACACCAGGGGGCGGACAGTAGTGCTGCAGACACCAGGGGGCGGACAGTAGTGCTGCAGACACCAGGGGGCGGACAGTAGTGCTGCAGACACAAGGGGGCGGACAGTAGTGCTGCAGACACCAGGGGGCGGACAGTAGTGCTGCAGACACCAGGGGGCGGACAGTAGTGCTGCAGACACCAGGGGGCGGACAGTAGTGTTGCAGACACCAGGGGCGGACAGTAGTGTTGCAGACACCAGGGGGCGGACAGTAGTGTTGCAGACACCAGGGGGCGGACAGTAGTGTTGCAGACACCAGGGGGCGGACAGTAGTGTTGCAGACACCAGGGGGCGGACAGTAGTGTTGCAGACACCAGGGGGCGGACAGTAGTGTTGCAGACACCAGGGGGCGGACAGTAGTGTTGCAGACACCAGGGGCGGACAGTAGTGCTGCAGACACCAGGGGGCGGACAGTAGTGCTGCAGACACCAGGGGGCGGACAGTAGTGCTGCAGACACCAGGGGGCGGACAGTAGTGTTGCAGACACCAGGGGGGCGGACAGTAGTGCTGCAGACACCAGGGGGCGGACAGTAGTGTTGCAGACACCAGGGGGCGACAGTAGTGTTGCAGACACCAGGGGGCGGACAGTAGTGCTGCAGACACCAGGGGGCGGACAGTAGTGTTGCAGACACCAGGGGGCGGACAGTAGTGTTGGCAGACACCAGGGGGCGGACAGTAGTGTTGCAGACACCAGGGGGCGGACAGTAGTGCTGCAGACACCAGGGGGCGGACAGTAGTGTTGCAGACACCAGGGGGCGGACAGTAGTGCTGCAGACACCAGGGGGCGGACAGTAGTGTTGCAGACACCAGGGGGCGGACAGTAGTGCTGCAGACACCAGGGGGCGGACAGTAGTGTTGCAGACACCAGGGGGCGGACAGTAGTGCTGCAGACACCAGGGGGCGGACAGTAGTGCTGCAGACACCAGGGGGCGACAGTAGTGTTGCAGACACCAGGGGGGCGGACAGTAGTGCATGCAGACACCAGGGGGGCGACAGTAGTGCTGCAGACACCAGGGGGCGGACAGTAGTGCTGCAGACACCAGGGGCGGACAGTAGTGTTGCAGACACCAGGGGGCGGACAGTAGTGTTGCAGACACCAGGGGGCGGACAGTAGTGCTGCAGACACCAGGGGGCGGACAGTAGTGCTGCAGACACCAGGGGGCGGACAGTAGTGCTGCAGACACCAGGGGGCGGACAGTAGTGCTGCAGACACCAGGGGGCGGACAGTAGTGCTGCAGACACCAGGGGGCGGACAGTAGTGCTGCAGACACCAGGGGCGGACAGTAGTGCTGCAGACACCAGGGGCGGACAGTAGTGCTGCAGACACCAGGGGGCGGGCAGTAGTGCTGCAGACACCAGGGGGCGGACAGTAGTGCTGCAGACACCAGGGGGCGGACAGTAGTGCTGCAGACACCAGGGGGCGGACAGTAGTGTTGCAGACACCGGGGGCGGACAGTAGTGCTGCAGACACCAGGGGCGGACAGTAGTGCTGCAGACACCAGGGGGCGGACAGTAGTGCTGCAGACACCAGGGGGCGGACAGTAGTGCTGCAGACACCAGGGGGCGGACAGTAGTGCTGCAGACACCAGGGGGCGGACAGTAGTGCTGCAGACACCAGGGGGCGGACAGTAGTGCTGCAGACACCAGGGGGGCGGACAGTAGTGCTGCAGACACCAGGGGGGCGGACAGTAGTGCTGCAGACACCAGGGGGGCGGACAGTAGTGCTGCAGACACCAGGGGGCGGACAGTAGTGCTGCAGACACCAGGGGGCGGACAGTAGTGCTGCAGACACCAGGGGGGCGGACAGTAGTGCTGCAGACACCAGGGGCGGGCAGTAGTGCTGCAGACACCAGGGGGGGCGGACAGTAGTGCTGCAGACACCAGGGGCGGACAGTAGTGCTGCAGACACCAGGGGGCGGACAGTAGTGCTGCAGACACCAGGGGGCGGACAGTAGTGCTGCAGACACCAGGGGGGCGGACAGTAGTGCTGCAGACACCAGGGGGCGACAGTAGTGCTGCAGACACCAGGGGCGGACAGTAGTGCTGCAGACACCAGGGGGGGGCAGTAGTGTTGCAGACACCAGGGGGCGGCAGTAGTGCTGCAGACACCAGGGGGCGGACAGTAGTGCTGCAGACACCAGGGGCGGACAGTAGTGCTGCAGACACCAGGGGGCGGACAGTAGTGCTGCAGACACCAGGGGGGCGGACAGTAGTGCTGCAGACACCAGGGGGCGGACAGTAGTGCTGCAGACACCAGGGGGCGGACAGTAGTGCTGCAGACACCAGGGGGCGGCAGTAGTGCTGCAGACACCAGGGGGCGGGCAGTAGTGTTGCAGACACCAGGGGGCGGACAGTAGTGCTGCAGACACCAGGGGGCGGACAGTAGTGCTGCAGACACCAGGGGGCGGACAGTAGTGCTGCAGACACCAGGGGGCGGCAGTAGTGCTGCAGACACCAGGGGGCGGGCAGTAGTGTTGCAGACACCAGGGGGGCGACAGTAGTGCTGCAGACACCAGGGGCGGGCAGTAGTGCTGCAGACACCAGGGGGGCGGACAGTAAGTGCTGCAGACACCAGGGGGGCGGACAGTAGTGCTGCAGACACCAGGGGGGCGGACAGTAGTGCTGCAGACACCAGGGGGCGGACAGTAGTGCTGCAGACACCAGGGGGCGGACAGTAGTGCTGCAGACACCAGGGGGGCGGACAGTAGTGCTGCAGACACCAGGGGGGCGGACAGTAGTGCTGCAGACACCAGGGGGCGGACAGTAGTGCTGCAGACACCAGGGGACGGACAGTAGTGCTGCAGACACCAGGGGGGCGGCAGTAGTGTTGCAGACACCAGGGGGCGGACAGTAGTGCTGCAGACACCAGGGGCGGGCAGTAGTGCTGCAACACCAGGGGCGGACAGTAGTGTCTGCAGACACCAGGGGGCGGGCAGTAGTGCTGCAGACACCAGGGGGCGGCAGTAGTGCTGCAGACACCAGGGGGGCGGACAGTAGTGCTGCAGACACCAGGGGGCGGGCAGTAGTGCTGCAGACACCAGGGGGGCGGACAGTATGCTGCAGACACCAGGGGCGGACAGTAGTGCTGCAGACACCAGAGGGCGGGCAGTAGTGTTGCAGACACCAGGGGGCGGGCAGTAGTGCTGCAGACACCAGGGGGCGGGCAGTAGTGTTGCAGACACCAGGGGGCGGACAGTAGTGTTGCAGACACCATAACTAGGGAGTAAGTCGCTCAGGAACGCTATAAAGTCGTATATTTACTTTTTTATTATCATTTTTATTATTTAAGGAATCACTTTTTTCAGAACTATTTAAGAAACGCTACAAACAGCCATAAGAGAGGAAACTAACGTAATAGTAAAACAGCGTAAACAGCTGCTGCTTCTTTGTCGGCATTTACAGTTTAAACGTTTCTTAAAACGTTCAAACCAACCACGACTTGCCATAAATGTTTAACTTTCAGTACTCGTACCCTGTTTTTTGGTTTAGATCTTCAAATAACTTAAAGCTTTCATTTGTATGGTCATTAGCAAATACTGAGAGTTACGTCGACACATGTCCTCCATCCAGATATTTAAAAGTCTTTCCATATTTTCGACTCCTGGCCGGGAATGAATTTTTTTTCTCATCAACGTTAAAATGAAATGAAATTAGGTGAGGACTTCTTGTATTATTATTATTGTTATCATTATTATATTATTATTATTATTATTATTTATTATTATTATTATTATTATATTATTATTATTATTATTATTATTATTATTATTATTATTATTATTATTATTATTATTATTATTATTATTATCATCATCATTATATACATAGGCAACACATAATTTGTAAGAGTATATTGTTTGATCTGAGTCACGGGAGGATTCATTCAGTTCCTCGAATGCTTGAATCTCGGAACCATTAATTGAAAAAGATTAAGAAACATAGAAAGTAGAAGCAATAGCAAGAAAACTTTCATTAAGAAATAAATAAAATTGGACAAAAATCAAGTGAGAGAGACTGTGAGGGAGAGTGGAGCAATCAACAGTCTTTCATCGGGTCGTTGTGGTAGCTCCTGGCCGCCTTAACCCTTGGACATTTTCCTGACCTTTTCCTCTTTCTCCCCCCGCCTTTCCCTGCTTCTGCCCTCTTTGTGTCCTGTCTGCTGCTGTCACCGTGTTTGCTTTATCTCTGCGGTGACCCTGTCTGCAGTGACATAATTTTATAGACCTTTTTTTAAATGGTGAATTATGTTACTAAAAAATATTTCTCTTCTCTATATATCTTTAATTCTTTAGTTGAAAAAAAAAGACTTGAAAGACACTTTCGTTATTATTGGCAATTCATCTCCCTATTATACATATTTAATGCATATTAATTTTATTTACATCTTCCTTTGTATAATATAGTCTGTATATTTTGATGTATATTACAATTTGTGAAATGAAGTGTCAACATTTGCTAATTATTTAACTAGTAACGTTTACAACATTACAAAGAAGAATGGTAACTAAGTTAGTGTTCCTGTCTCTAGCATTAAACTAGGTATATCAATGTTTTTGTCGTGCATATGATTATATTGTATATTGATCTAACTATTCGCACAGTATTGATTTTAGCTCTTTACCTGTCAGTTTAATGGCTTGCATTTAATAATCTGCATATACATGTAAAAAAAGACTCTGGGGGTCATTATATGACTAAGACTAGCGTCAGGAAACTCTTGTCCTGTTTCCTGACAAACATTATACATACATGTAAAAAACTGAGTTAGCCAGTGGAAGGTCTTAGTCAGATGATGAAAAGTTCCATGGCCGGTCTTCATATTGTTATGTAGGTGGGTGTAATGGAACGTAAGCATAATCGGGGAATATGGGAGTAAGGGAGTATGTATAGGCAGGGGATAGGCAGGCTAGGTGGTAGGTAGATATGATTAGCGGAGGTAGGTGACGCGCGGCGGAGGTAGGTAGGAGAGATGAGTGAGGAGGTCGGTAATGTGAGGTCACTTGTAACTACATCACCTTCCATTAACTCTACCCACCACACTACTCACCCTCAAAAGAGCAAATAACGGGGACAGTGAATATTACTAATCTACTCAAACACAGTTTATTATTAAGTCTTTGTACAATAATATATTTGGGAACAGGAGAACATTATTGTGTTTAGATAAATGGGATGGTACATATAAGCAGTGAGACAGGGAATACAATCAACTAGATGAAAGATAATATAACTTACAGTATGGTTCAGAGGACAGTTCACCACAGGAACTAAGTCAAAGGTCACAAGACCTACACAGCACGAGTACTGCTCGAAGCCAGTACTCTGTCCAATGTCTCCAACAGTCTCCTCCAGAGACTTCAGCAGCCTTCTCCCGAGCCCTGCACCCCAGCAGCAGCTCTGCTCGAAGTCTCTCTGCTCAGAGCTCTGCACCCAGGCCAGAGCTCCGCACGAATCTCTTCTGCTCAGCTGTTCCTTGGGCTTACATGGTGGTCCAAACACTCTCCACAATGAGGTGTGCACCACGTGTACGACCTGACGCCGAGATCTGACGCCAGTGACGAACAAAGGAGCTGATACATAACCCGAAAAGGCGTGTCTCTGACAGACATTTGCCAAGGCAAGGTGACCATATAATTGGTTAAATTAGGTCTCCCCAGGGACCTCACAAGCCCAGCTGAACTACATCATAATATGACCAACCCCCACGTCAGGGAACATGTATTCTATTTCCTGGCCAGTCTTACCTAACCTACATTATTCCTTATATTAAGGATTAAAGAATTCCTGATTAGTAGTGAACAAGTGACATGTAAGGTTAATATCCCTTCCATCAAGACTCCGCCTCGGATAACGACCTTGATGATATAGTTTAAGAGCTTTACATCCTTATACCTGCTAAGATGTACAACTTGTAAGCGAGAGCAGCCATGACCAGTGTTCAATTCTAGTTGTGAAAATAAATTGAATGATGACACCGAGGCAGGCATTCTCAGAAATGCATGCCTTGGTGGTCTCCTGCTTGTGCTCGTGCAATATGTTTGAAAGTGCTGCGTGGGGTAGGAACTGGTATAACAGAACCATTGAGAGACTTCTTGATTTTAAGCAGAAGCGTGCGATCGCATCCGTGACATTAAACGCACTTGCTGGCGAGATTACGTCTTCACCATCACCTCTGCTTCCTCTATGAGTGCAGTCTGGAAAAAAGTACGGAAACTGAGTGGTAAATATTCTCCTGACCCGGCTCCTGTTCTGCGGGTTGCCGGTGTTGATATAGCAAACCCACTAGATGTTGCCATTGGAATTGGCAATTATCTAGTCTGTATTTCTCTGGGGCTCTATCTCTGCCCCTCGTTTCTTTCCTCAGTCTGCCAGAGAGTTAGCACCCTTGGACTTTTCTTCTCTCAGAGAAGAACAGTATAATGTGCCTTTTATACTTCAGGAACTGGAGGCAACACTCTCAGCTTGCCGATCATCGACAGCTGGGCCCGACGACATTCATATTCGTATGTTACAAAATTTACATCAGTCAGCCTTTGCAGTCATCTTAGCACTTTTCAATCTTATTTGGGCACAAGGAGTTCTTCAACAGCTGTGAAAATCTGCCATTGTTCTCCCTTTCCGCAAACCGGGTACTATGGAACATGAAGCCTCCCACTATCGTTTAATGAGGTATTTACAGACACACAACAGTCTCTCCACTCGTCAATATCGCTTTCGTAAGGGCCGTTCTACCATAGACCCCTTACTACATTTGGATACGTATGTTCGTAATGCCTTTGCAAATAACCACTCAGTTATTGCCATATTTTTTGACCTTGAGAAGGCACATGACACAACTTGGAGGTATAATATTTTGGCCCAAGCCCCACTCCTTTGGCCTCCGAGGCAATCTACCATCTTTCCTTAAGAACTTTTTAACTGACAGACATTTTCGTGTTCGAGTCAATAATGTGCTCTCCCCGAACTTTGTCCAAGCTGAAGATGTCCCCCAGGGATGTGTTCTGAGCACAACACTCTTTCTCCTCGCTATAAATGATTTGGCCTCTGTTCTTCCATCCAATATTTGCTCATCACTCTATGTAGATGACTTCGCTATTGCTTGTGCAGGCGCTGACTGTCACCTAGAGTTTACCTGGAGAGAGTTCCCGGGGTCAACGCCCCCGCGGCCCGGTCTGTAACCAGGCTGCCTGGTGGATCAGAGCCTGATCAACCAGGCTGTTACTGCTGGCTGCACGCAAACCAACGTACGAGCCACAGCCCGGCTGGTCAGGAACCGACTTTAGGTGCTTGTCCAGTGCCACTTGAAGACTGCCGGGGGTCTGTTGGTAATCACCCTTATGTATGCTTGGAGGCAGTTGAACAGTCTCGGGCCCCTGACACTTATTGTATGGTCTCTTAACGTGCTAGTGACACCCTGCTTTTCATTGGGGGGATGTTGCATTGTCTGCCCAAATCTTTTGCTTTCGTAGAGTGATTTTCGTGCGCAAGTTCGGTGCTAGTCCCTCTAGGGTTTTCCAGGTGTATATAATCATGTATTCTCCCGCCTGCGTTCCAGGGAATACAGGTTCAGGAAACCTCAAGCGCTCCCAGTAATTGAGGTTTTTTTATCTCCGTTATGCGTGCCGTGAAGGTTCCTGTACATTTTCTAGGTCAGCAATTTCACCTGCCTTGAAAGGTGCTGTTAGTGTGCAGCAATATTCCACCTAGATAAAACAAGTACCTGAAAAGTGTCATCAATGGGCTGGGATCCCTAGTTTTGAAGGTTCTCATTATCCATCCTGTCATTTTTCTAGCAGATGCGATTGATACAATGTTATGGTCCTGAAGGGAGATCCTCCGACATGGTCCCCTCCCAGGTCTTTGACGTTGGTGTTTCGCTCTATTTTGTGGCCAGAATTTGTTTTGTACTCTGATGAAGATTTAATTTTCCTCGTGTTTACCATATCTGAGTAATTGAAATTTCTCATCGTTGAACTTCAATTGTTTTCTGCAGCCCACTGAAAGATTTGGTTGATGTCCGCCTGGAGCCTTGCAGTGTCTGCAATGGAAACACTGTCATGCAGATTCGGGTGTTATCTTTCAAAGGGAAAACACGGTGCTGTTTCTGACATCCTTGCCTATGTCAGATAAGAGGATGAGGAACAAGATGGGAGCGAGTACTGTGCCTTGTGGAACAGAGCTTTTCACCGTAGCTGTCTCGGACTTTACTCTGTTACGACTACTCTCTGTGTCTGTTAGTGAGGAAATTATAGATCCATCTACCAATTTTTCCCGTTATCCTTTACCACGCATTTTTGTGCGCTATTACGCCATGGTCACACTTGTCGAAGGCTTTTGCAAAGTCTGTATATATTACATCTGCATTCTTTTTGTCTTCTAGTGCATCTAGGACCTTGTCGTTGTGATCCAATAGTTGAGACAGACAGGAGCGACCTGCTCTAAACCCATGTTGCCCTGGGTTGTGTAACTGATGGGTTTCTAGATGGGTGGTGATCTTGCTTCTTAGGACCCTTTCAAAGATTTTTATGATATGGGATGTTAGTGCTATCGGTCTGTAGTTCTTTGCTATTGCTTTACTGCCCCCTTTGTGGAGTGGGGCTACATCTGTTGTTTTTAGTAACTCTGGGACGACCCCAATGTCCATGCTCCCTCTCCATAGGATGGTAAAAGCTCGTGATTGGGGCTTCTTGCAGTTCTTGATGAACACGGAGTTCCATGAGTCTGGCCCTGGGGCAGAGTGCATGGGCATGTCATTTATCGCCTGTTCGAAGTTATTTGGCGTCAGGATAACATCAGATAGGCTTGTGTTAACCAAATTCTGTGGCTCTCTCAGAAAAATTCATTTTGATTTTCGACTCTGTCTGGTTAGCGGCTTGCTAAAAACTGAGTCATATTGGGACTTGAGTAGCTCACTCATTTCCTTGCTGTCATCTGTGTAGGACCCATCTTGTTTAAGTAGGGGCCCAATACTGGACGTTGTTCTCGACTTTGATTTGGCATAGGAGAAGAAATACTTTGGGTTTCTTTCGATTTCATTTATGGCTTTTAGTTCTTCTCGCGATTCCTGACTCCTATAAGATTCCTTTAGCTTAAGTTCGTTGCTTGCCATTTCTCTGACCAGTGTCTCCCTACGCATATATATTGACCTCTTTTAGCCGCTCTGTTATCCTTTTCCGTCGCCTGTAAAGGGAGCGCCTGTCTCTTTCTTTTTTAAACATTTTCCCTCCTCCTTTTTCTTAGGGGAATAAGCCTTGTGCATACATCGAGTGCCACCGAGTTAATCTGTTCTAAGCATAAGTTGGGGTCTGTGTTGCTTAGTATATCTTCCCAGCTTATATCGGTTAGGACTTGGTTTACTTGGTCCCACTTTATGTTTTTGTTATTGAAATTGAATTTGGTGAATGATCCCTCGTGACTAATCTCATTATGTCGGTCTGGGGCTCCGCGCATACATGTCTGAACCTCAATTATGTTGTGATCTGAGTATATTGTTTTTGATATGGTGACATTTCGTATCAGATCATCATTGTTAGTGAAGATGAGGTCTAGTGTATTCTCCAGTCTAGTAGGCTCTATTATTTGCTGGTTTAAATTTAATTTTGTGCAGAGATTTAAAAGCTCGCGTGAGTGTGAGTTTTCATCAGAGCTGCCTCCTGGTGTTATTACTGCAACAATATTATTTGCTATATTCCTCAATTTTAGGTGCCTTAAGTTGAAATCCCACAGGAGCAAGATGTTGGGTGCAGGGGCTGGAAGATTTTCCAGACAGTGGTCAATTTTTAACAGCTGTTCCTGGAATTGCTGGGATGTTGCATCCGGAGGCTTGTAGACTACCACAATGACTAGGTTTTGGTTCTCGACCTTTACTGCTAAAACTTCCACTACATCATTTGAGGCATTAAGCAGTTCTGTGCAAACAAGTGACTCTGCAATGTACAGGCCAACCCTCCCCTTTTGCCTTTTCACACTGTCGCATCTGTACAGGTTGTAACCTGGGATCCATATTTCGTTGTCCAAGTGATCCTTTATGTGGGTCTCAGTGAAAGCCGCGAACATTGCCTTTGCCTCTGCAAGCAGTCCACGGATAAAAGGTATTTTGTTGTTTGTTGCTGGCTTTAGACCCTGTATATTTGCAAAGAAGAATGTCATCGGACTGGTGGTATTGTTGGTACTGGGGGGGATTTTTTTTCCGGCATTAGTAATTGTATCTGTTGGTTTGGAGTGGAGGCCATCGACTGTGGTTCCACTCCAGGATGACTGGATTTGGTGTACATTTCTGCCATTTCCTGCCAGTTTTTTCCTTCCTGGCACTAAAAAACCTCTCCCTCTTGAGTGGCTGTGGCTACCCAGGTTTTTCCCCAGGGCCCGGGAGCTTTGTATTTTTTTGCCCCCTTTAAGGTGTCCCGGGCAATTTAATTTTATGGGGACAGTCTTTCCTGTATAAAGAGGCACACATTTTCTGGGTAAAAAGTTTACGGGAAGGGGAGTTGATTTTCCTGTTTCATAGGCAAGGCATTTTCTGGGGTGGTCTAGTTGCACGCCCCATCTGTTTTTCCAATTTCCCTGCCTTAATCCAAAAGGCATAGTAGTGCACAGGTTTGGGTTTCCGTTTCCCCCTTGGGTTTCTGTGACTGACCCCGGGGGATGCCGCTTCTTCTATCCCCCCTAGCACCAAACAGGGAGCTCCCCCCAGTTTTTTTTGGAAATTATCCTCACTATTGCTAGGGGAGTCCTCTTTTTGCTATTTCCTTGGTTTTTATTTTGCAATTTTGGTTTTTATCTTAACTTTGACTACCTTGTTTCCCCTACGGCTCCTGTCTCCAATGAGGTAATTTTTATGCATTCCTTCCTGCGTTAATTCCCGATTTTCCTGGACAAAATCCCAGCTTCCCCCTTTACTGTCTCCCAGGACAGCACCTCCAGTTCCCCATTACTGTTACCGGCCCTCATCCCATTTTCTCCCAGAAAGGGCCCAAACCCGTGTTTCAAAATTTGAGCCCCCAGCAGGGTTTTTAAATTTCCTACCAAAACTCCCCAAAATTACTTTCACTAGATCTCGTCTCTCCGTTCTCCTTTGCCCTCTATGGCCCCCGTATCCCGAACGTGATACAGCGGGTTTTCTGGGCCTTCTCTTTGAGTAGGTTATCCGGGAAACCTCACATTACCTCTTAAAGGGCAATTTGCACAGCCGGTGAGCCTTCTTTAAAACCCTTTTGCTCATCTTTTTTTGGAGGATCACGAACCTCCCCCCTACTTTCACCCCTCATTTTATCAAAAACCGATATGGTACCAATCTTTTCGCACCTCTCCTGTGCTCCTCAGCCTTCCCCATCCACCCCAAGGGATTACGTTTGCTTGGTGCTTTTCGCTCTTTCCTTTGGAGCCTCTATGCAAAACAAATTTTCCATCCTTGTCTGATCGCCGTGATCCCCATTGTTCGCTATTTTGTCCCTCTTGCGATCCCCGCAATCCTTCCATTTATGATGGCATTGAATTAGAACATTTTTTTATTTGTTCCCCCCCCCTGTTGCTCCCTCCCTTTTTCTTGCCCAATTCGCTCTTTCTTCCCTTCATTTTCCCCCCTTTTTAGGTCATGTACATCTCACTTTTTTCCCACCCCTGGGGGAAATTCCAGCTGTTCGGGTCTGTTCTTTCTCAAATCCCTTGCTCGAAAGCCCCCTGCCTACGGCCCTTTCCCGCTCTCTTTTTCTTGACCACTTCCACTCTCATCTCATGCCTCGCTGTGTACACAGATGGCTCTTAAAACTTCTGATGGCGTTCGGTTCGCACAGTGTTTCTAACAGCACGTACGAGGGCTTTACTATCTTTGGCAGCTTTTTTTCCGAATTGTATGCCCTTTTTGCACACTTTTTTCGATTCATCTATGCCTTGTCCATTTGTGGTTTTTCCAGACCCCTTTTGCTCTACAGGGTATACGGAAAATTTGATACACCCCACCCTCTAGTTCTCCCTATCCAACTTTGCTAAGTGTTTCTCTACCCAAAACAATGTTTTTTGTTGGGTCCCTGGGCATGTTGGGGTCAGGGGATGACCAGGGAAAACACTGCTGAGCGTTTTAAAAGTAAATGCCTACCAAAATTTAATAGAGGTTTCCCATTTCCGGACTATTTTTGCTGTAAAGCTACCTACCTTCACACCCATTGGGGAAAAACGTGATCTCTCTGTCAAAAACAAATTTTGTTCTATTAAACCGAGTATAGGTTTGGCCCTCTTCTTGCCCCAGTGTCGAATGGGAGACTACTCTCTCCCCTTTCCATTTGGCCATACTGCTTACTCATGGGTATCTCGTGGAGAGGGGCCCCGCTCCTTCTGTGAGAATTGTTTAGGGTTTTATTTTCGGTCAGCCCCATTCTTTTAGACTGCCCACTTTATCAAAGAGCATGCAGAATTTACCTCCAACGCCGTCTTCTCTTTCTCTACCTTCCTTCTCGCTGATGGACCCACCTTTCATCCGGACTCTCTCATTGACTTTTTAACAACAACTGACTTACTCCACAAACGCTGATGATACCTTCAGCCCTTTCTACCTCAATCTCTTGCTTCCCTCTACCCCTGCACTACCCCCTGCCCCGCTGTTTTCTGTAACCTACTAATCATCCCTCCCCCCTTCTGCCGCCGATACCCTCGCTTCCTTCCCTACCCTGCAGCGCTGTATAGCCCTTGTGGCTTAGCGCTTATTTTTTATTATAATAATAATAATTGGAAATTTGTTGTACATGGTTTGAAATTTGAGTTCTACTATCAAGGTGGATTCCTAAGAATTTTCCCTCTGTGAGGTTTTGTGATAGGTGATCCGTTTATCATTTGTTTAGAGGGACATCTGTAGCTCTGTTTCCAAATGAATGAAGTAAGTTTTATCAATGTTGACAGTAAGTTTGTTAGTCATCATCCAGGCAGATATTTTCTGTAATTCGGTATTTACAGTATTGGCTAGACTGACTGGGCTCGGGTAAGAGAAGACGAATGTAGTGTCATCTGCAAATAGTGTGGGTTTGAGTAGTTGCGATGCATTTGGTAGGTCGTTTATGTAAACGAGAAAGAGAGGAGAACCAAGGACACTTCCCTGTGGGACATCAACTGTAATTAGCTGTGTGGAAGAGTTTGCTCCATTTGTGTACACATATTGGCTTCTGTTGCTGAGGTATGACTTTAGGTAGTTGAGGGAGTACCCTCTCTTACCATAGTGCGACAATTTTATGTGGAGCAAATCATGGTCAACTGTATCAAAAGCTTTACGTAAATCAATGAAGATCCCCAGTGGGACTTCTTTTTTCTCTAGTACAGTGTATATTTGCTCTAGCATGTGTATAATAGCATCATTCGTATTTTTATTATGCCTGAACCCAAACTGACAGGGGTTGAGTATGTTGTGGGAGATGAGGCAGGAATAGATTCGGTTATGAATTAATTTTTCGAAGATTTTAGAGAGAGGGTGTAAGCTGGATATTGGCCTATAGTTATTCAAGTCTGGTCTCCTCCTTTATGTATCGGGGTGACCCTCGCTATTTTGAGAACTGTAGGGAAGGTAGAGGATTCGATGGATTTGTTCGAGTGGTGCAATGATTGGTGACAGCACTTGCGACGCTTTTTTTGTGTATAAAGGGTGGTAAGGCATTTAAATCTCCTGACTTGTTTTTAAGTGTGTTGATAAGAGAGACTTCCGTTGGGTTAGTCGGAACTAGGAACAACAGTGTGTCTGGTAGTTTGCCAGTGAGGTAGTTATTGGGTGGGGTATTTGAGCTTGGGATTTTATTGGCAAGATTTTTTCCTATGGTTGAAGAAATCATTGAGACTGTTTGCTGTTTCAGTTGTGGGAGTTGCGGTTCATCTGGTTAGTTAGTTCAATTGCGCTATTTCCTGATATATTTTTTGTTCCTAGAATTTCTGATAGGGTTTTTCCACGTCTTTTTTATATCACCTTTTAATTAAGTTGGATAATCTGTTCTCATAATACAATTTTTTAGCCCTTCTTATCAGCTGGTTAGGACTGACGAGTAACGTTTTGTTTGGTCTCTGGTTATGTGACCCATTCTGTACTGTTTTTTCGTATAGGTGCTTTGTATTTATGGATTTGAGGATGCTAGGGGTTGCCAGGGGCTGTTCATCCCCTTGCGTAAATTTTTTAGTTTTTTT
>NC_069416.1:5373776-5417700 GCF_026875155.1 Cherax quadricarinatus
GTTTAACTTCATTACTCGTGCTTAAGTTTCCATACCCGTTTTAAGTTTCCAGTACCGTGCTTAAGTCTTCCGTACCCGTCTTAATTTTTCCCCCAGTACCGTGCTTAAGTCTTCAGTACTCGTGCTTTTTAAAAGGGGGTTTCTTCCAAACCGTGTTTAAGTCTTCCAGTCCCCGTGTTAAGTCTTCAGTCCCGTGTTAAGTCTTCCAGTACCCGTGCTTAGTCTTCCAGTAACCCGTGCTTAAGTCTTCCAGTACTCGTGCTTAAGTCTTCCAGTACCCGTGCTTAAGTCTTCCAGTACTCGTGCTTAAGTCTTCCAGTACCCGTGCTTAAGTCTTCCAGTACCCGTGCTTAAGTCTTCCAGTACTCGTGCTTAAGTCTTCCAGTACCCGTGCTTAAGTCTTCCAGTACTCGTGCTTAAGTCTTCCAGTACCCTTTGCTTAGTCTTCCAGTACTCGTGCTTAAGTCTTCCAGTACCCGTGCTTAAGTCTTCCAGTACTCGTGCTTAAGTCTTCCAGTACTCGTGCTTAAGTCTTCCAGTACCCGTGCTTAAGTCTTCCAGTACTCGTGCTTAAGTCTTCCAGTACTCGTTCTTAAGTCTTCCAGTACCCGTGCTTAAGTCTTCCAGTACTCGTGCTTAAGTCTTCCAGTACTCGTGCTTAAGTCTTCCAGTACCCGTGCTTAAGTCTTCCAGTACTCGTGCTTAAGTCTTCCAGTACTCGCGCTTAAGTCTTCCAGTACTCGCGCTTAAGTGTTCCTGAGAATCATCACAACTTGTTTCATTATGAATTATGTGCGTAATCTTTATAAGACCCTTAATGAAGGTATATTGGAAACAAAATTTCCAGGAAATTTACATAAACTAAGATCTTCATGGGGTTCAATACTGAGCCTCTGAAGACGAAACTATTTTCTCTCGAATGTCCTCATACTTTCTTAATGTTATTCTTCATCTTCATTTCCTGCTAAGATTTCCATGGGCTATATTTAGAACATTTCCTTTTACCTATTAATACATATTAATAAAGTAATTCCCTTGGAATTAAGTGTTGTTCAACCAAATGTAAATGATAATCTAAGAGAAAGTGACACGACTGAAATTGAAGACAGACCCGACCAAGGAATTCAATCGGAAAAAACAATACCAAGTAGAACAGCCACTCAGGTCAGGCTAGATTCCCTGGAATCATCTTGTAGAGGAAGAAGCAATTTAAGTCGTTTATCAGTGACCATCCCCTGACCAAAGTACACTTGGAGTATACTTGGAGTATACTTGGGAAGGGTTTCGGGGTCAACGTCCCCGCGGCTTGGTCTGTGACCAGGCCTCATGGTGGATCAGGGCCTGATCAATCAGGCTGTTGCTGTTAGTCGCACGCACCCTGACGTACGAACCACAGCCCGGCTGGTCAGGTACTGACTTTAGGTGCCTGTCCAGTGCCTTCTTGAAGACAGCCAAAGGTATATTGGTAATCCCCTTTATGTAGGCAGCGGAAACTTTTTAAATAATTTCCTAAAAGTACAACATATAAATGAGGGGGACAATAAAGGTCAAGTTGCCCAACCAGTCTGGCGTATATTAATGAAGGTGTGAGTGTGTGTGTTGTGTGTGTGTGTGTGTGTGTGTGTGTGTGTGTGTGTGTGTGTGTGTGTGTGTGTGTGTGTGTGTGTGTGTGTTGTGTAATGACTGGGTATATCACATCACCTATAAGGTAAGTTATCATCGGTAAAGATAGCTTCATCTGTATTTAACACAGATTTGCTCTGGTGGAACCTAATCTTTAATGTGATCAAGATATTTGGTCTTGGGGAGTCCTCCTTGTGTATTAAATATCGGAGTTTAAGTTGGAGGGATATTCTGTGGGTTCTATGGAGAGGTGTATTGATTATGTAGTCAGTGGTGTAAGTTGGCTGGTGTGAGTTTTCCTTGTCTGGTATATAGATATGTTGCATACCAGCCCCTCAAGGGAGGTTCCTTGACTCTGGTGAGGGACTCTTAATCTAGTGAATTGGATCTGTGCTCCAGTTCCCTGAATTAAGCCTGAATGCCTTCCATCCCCCCCCCGCAGGTGCTGTGTAAGCCTACGGGTTTAGCGCTCCCCCATGATTATAATAAAAGTTGCATACCATGTAGCTGTCCCTTCCTTCGTTTGTCAAATCCGACATTTATTGCGTCGATTTCCTGTTGGAAGTGCAGCTCTTCCTTTCTGATTCCTTTCCTCAGTCTGTTACCTGTGATAAAGTGATTACCTTGCTCGGGATTCTTTGCAGCTATAACACTTTTTTTTATTGTTGTTAGCGACATGATCACGCAGCGATATTACAGCACAGGTCGTATCATCATATGTAAGTGCTTCTTGATATGTGGGGAGGGGGGACGGTGATGATTAAACTTGTATAGCTGACCGAGGTGGATTTTTGGTAAGTTTACCTTTTTTGGTGACATATGATGTAGAGTGGACTAGTCTGTCCACCTCATAGCCCAGGATCTCATTCGGGTTTTTAATGGGGTTAGGTGTACCCGTGATGGAGAGGGCCCCCATTGATGACCTTGTCAGGATTGCTTGTGATTCTCAATTTATTCTCCAAGTTGGTTGTTCTTCGCAATTCTATTTTCATTTTTTCTGTCATTCTCTTGTATCTTTTTTTAGATGCAGGAGTAGATGATACTAAATGGGTAACATCGTCAGCAAATTGGTTAATGATGGCGTCATTATATTTAAGTTGGGGGAGATCATTTACATATACATTGAAGAGAACAGGGCTCAAGTTTGACTCCTGTGGCACTCCAGGTGTTGGTGTGAATGACTCCAGTGTCTTGCAGTTGATAGTAAGGATGATGCTTTTACTTGTTAAGAACTTATATATTATGCAACTCTAAATAAGGTCGAGTTATGATTAGAAGATCGGCAAGTTTGAATATGAGGCCACTGTGCCATAGGTTGACACCTGCTTTGTGTACATGCTGAGTCGCAATCAGGGCAAGGTTGCCCTGTTTTCCCTGGCTACTCACGGCATCGAAGATATTGATGGAGTGTTGGGTTCCTCTGTGAGTCCTTAAGCCTCACTGCTTTTCAGTGAAGAGATGATGGAAATCCATGTACCAGTTCAGCCTATTAGAGATTATTTTTTTCAAGACTTTGCCTGTGACTTGAATTAAGGAGATAGATCTGTAGTTCTCTGGTTTCAATTTGCAATGAATATCATTCTTGCTCTTTTAAGCGCCACGGGGAAGTGTCCAGAGACCAGAATGGCATTATAGGTGCTTACCAGAGACTTCTTACAGCATCGCAGTAGATACTTTATTTGCTGTACTGTTATGCCTGAGAAGCCAGTAGCTTAATTTATCATTCTGCCTATGACTTAGGACATCTCTGTTAGAGTAATGTGTCTGATAATGGTTGGAAGTCTGCTAGAAGATCATCTCTCCATTGGTTGACCTTCCCCGGTAGTGGTCATTATTGAATCTTCTGCTATCATTGTGCTAGAGAATTTTCTCCCACATGTCTTCCATCAGACAGGCTTTGTCTTGATAAATTAGACACATGTGCAACTCTTGGGTATCTTTATTGACGAAACGTTTCGCCACAC
This sequence comes from Cherax quadricarinatus, assembly GCF_026875155.1. NCBI lineage: Eukaryota > Metazoa > Arthropoda > Malacostraca > Decapoda > Parastacidae > Cherax > Cherax quadricarinatus. The sequence continues at coordinate 5,377,364 of NC_069416.1, forward strand.
AGTGGCTTCATCAGTCCATACAAAGGAGAATCTTGAAGAACAGGAGGAGAATGAGGTAATCAGTCCCTCAGCCTTGAGTCGATGTGGTCAGTCCATCAATCCTGAATAGAATACTGCATATGTGCTGAGAAGCAGCTTATAAATCGTAGGCAGGAGAGATGCAGCAGTCGTAGGTGGTGTCACATTTGCCCAATGTGGAAGTAGGTCGTGCCCAAGGGTTAGGCAAGCGAAGAATTCCCAAGTATTAAGATCCCAAGAAGTTGCAGTGACTGACAGGATTGTAGATGAATGGTTCAGAGAACCGACAGGTTGATAAATTAGACACATGTGCAACTCTTGTGGCGAAACGTTTCCTCAATAAAGATACCCAAGAGTTGCACATGTATCAACTCACACCCACCCACACCCACTCATGTATTTATCTAACCTATTTTTTTTTTAACTGCACAACGTCTTAGCTTCAGAGAACCGACAGGTTGATAAATTAGACACATGTGCAACTCTTGTGGCGAAACGTTTCCTCAATAAAGATACCCAAGAGTTGCACATGTATCAACTCACACCCACCCACACCCACTCATGTATTTATCTAACCTATTTTTTTTTAAACTGCACAACGTCTTAGCTTCTAAGACAGTACTCGGGAGTTTGTTACACTCATCCACAACTCTATTACCAAACCAGTGCTTTCCTATATCCTTCCTGAATCTGAATTATTCCAGCTTAAAACCATTGCCGTGAGTCCTGTCTAGGCTAGATATTTTAAGCACGCTATTTACATTCCCTTTATTCATTCCTGTTTTCCATTTATACACCTCAATCATATCCCCCCTAATTCTACGGCTTTCTAGAGAGTGCAGATTCAGGGTCCTTAGTCTATCCTCATATGAAAGATTTCTGATGGTTTAGAAAGACACGTAAGCAAGCACTATGACATATTTATTAGAAAACGTTTCGGTCCTGGGACCTTGATCACTTCTAATATACAGAGGTAGAAAGACATATATAGGCGGAGAGTGAGGTGTGAGTGACGCATGGTGACCTGAAGAATGTCATGTTGGGATGAGAACGGGTAGACGGTAAATCACGTGACTCCTGTGTTGTTGGGTTGGTGGTGCTTAAGTATCATGTATACCAATGTTTTTGAAATTTTGTAGTTTCCAGTGTTACGTTCTATAGTGTCGGTGACGGCGATAAGTGAGGCTTCTTGGCACCGTCGGCGTCTGAGGTCTGGTTCGGTGAGAACGAATTGTGCCTCATTCCAGTTCATCAAATGCCCCGTGGAGTCTCTGTGGAGGACAAAGGCGTACCTTACATCGTCTCTGTTAGAGGCATTTCGATGCTCATTCAGGCGGACTGCAAGATCTCTGCCTGTCTCGCCTACATATTTCTTGGGACAGAATCCACAGGGGATAGTGTAGACGCCTGCTCTAGAAGTTAGAGGTGTGGGGCTGCGTTTCGTAGTGAGGTCTTTGATAGATGATGTGTTTGTGGTGGAAACGTTGATGTTACTCATAGCAAGTGCCCGGCGAGTATCCGTGGCAACATCACCACATGGGAGTACTTTGAACTGCTAAGGGGGCTGTTCCATGGGCGGTTTGTTGAGGATTGCTTGTGCCTTGAGTCTGCAATCTCGGATGAAGAAACCGAAGACGTGTAAAGGCTTGTGTTATGTAAGTACATTCTTCTTCAATAAAATAACGGCTGGAGATGCGAAGAGCTCTCAAGAAGAAGCCAATGAGGACTCCTCTCTTAGTGCGGGTGTCTTAGTGTGAGACTTTTTCTAATAAATATGTCATAGTGTTTGCTTACCTGTCTTTCTAAACCAACTTGTCGGTATTTATTACCAAGGTTTATACCAAGATTTCTGATACATGGGATCAACTTTGTCATCCTCCTCTGTACGTTTTCCAGAGCATTTATATCCATTCTGTAATACGGTGACCAGAACTGTGCAACATAGTCTAAATGAGGCCTAACCAAGGATATATAGAGTTGAAGAACAACCTGAGGACTCCTGTTATTTATGCTTCTTGATATGAAGCCAAGGATTCTGTTAACTTTATTGCGAACGCTTATGCACTGTTGTCTTGGTTTCAGGTTACTGCTAACCAGAACTCCTAAATCCTTTTCGCAATCAGTAATACTAAGATCTTCTCTACTGTTCCTGCCTACTTTCTGTATTCGACTGAAGAAGCCTACTGTGTAGGCGAAACGTTTCGGAATAAAGTTGCCTAACTGTTGCCTATGTGTCTTACCTACCAATACTAAGATCTGTTGGTATACTTAGATGATATTAGTTCGCAGTATGTTAGGTGAGTATCTGACATTTTATCGTGAAGGGAGGTAATTACCTCGTCTATGGCAGTTGAGGATTGGTTTTCAAATAATCCAATATGGCCATTGGCTAGGTAATCCCTGAAGGGGTCAGAGCCTAGGGTTTTTAGGTTGGATTTTGGTGGAGTAGGTATCCAGAGTGGTGATGTCTGAGGCTTTATTTTAACACGACTGTGGTCCGGACGACATTTCCGCCAGGGAAAACCAAGTGAAATAGGTAGCAGAAGGTTGAAGAATGAACCTTGAAATGACAGATTTCTTTCTGTCATTAGATTAAAAAGGTGTTTTCCCTTATTATCACCTTGTGAATGGGCGCCACTGCAGTTAAAGAGAGAAGGTGTAATTTATGTAATTTATGTTTAAGAAATTTATGTTAAAGTTATAATTTTTGGGTGATTGAGGTGTGTCTTTTGGTAACTGAAATGTACCTTTTGGAGGTTGAAATTTCGGTTTCAGTTGTTAAGATGTAATTTTTTGGTGATTATGTTGTAATGTATGGTATTCTTGATGTAATTTTTGGTGTAAATGTCGTAGTTTGTGGTAACTGTGATGTAATTTTTTATATGCTCATTGTAATTTTTGGCGTTTACGTTGTAATTTTGTTTATAGAGATGCATATTTTGATTGATTAATACGTATTGTATGGAGATTTATTGAATATATATATAATATATATATAATATATAATATATATATATATATATATATATATATATATATATATATATATATATATTATATAAATATATATATATTATATATAATATATATATATATTATTGCACCTACGAACGAGTGGTATTGATCACTAACAACACTGCGAATAGCCAAGGAGTCGAACCCATGCTGCTTTGGCCCGCCTAGTGGTGAGCGAAAACACATGACGCTCTACCCCACGGAACCACAAACTGCGGCTAGCCGGGGGATCGAACTAGAGTTGTTTTAGCCGGCCTCATGGGAAGAGAACTATGATTCACGACACTCTAAACCACTGGACCATACAATCCTACAAATAACATGAGCCTAGGGTACTAGGCTTGCTTCATGTTGCGAGGACATGTGATGGTGTGGCTGCCTCAGAATTAATTTCGTTCTACTTCGTACTAGCCTCCACAAGCAGTACATATATTACTGTAACAACGAACAAGTGGTATTTAATCAACAACGAACTTCAGCTAGCCGGGGAATCGAACCCGTGTTGATTTTAGCCCGTCTCATGGGAAGAGAGTGATCCCCCGGCTAGGCGGGGATCACTCTCTAGCCAGGGGATCACTCGTTCGTGGCTACAATAATATATGTATTGCTTGTGGAGGTTAGTACACCAAACGGGTAGTACAGTGAAATTAGCTCTGAGGCAACTACATCATCATATGTCCTCGCAACATGAATCAAGCCTAGTTTGCTAGGCTCATGTTGTTTGTAGGATTATATGGTCCAGTAACGACTTTTCCCCTGCTTTAAAAATAGGAATTACATTGGTCATCTTCCACATATCAGACACTACACCTGTTTGAAGAAATATATTAAAAATATTAGTCAATGGTTTACAAAGTTACATTTTGCACTCCTTAAGAGCCATTGAGATAAGCTCATCAGGGCCCGGGGATTTATTTTGTTTCAGTTGGTCTATCTGTTTGACAACCATATCGCAAGTGATTGTGATTTTACATAATTTATCATCTTCAAGCCCACTATAAGAATTAGTTATTGGGATATAAGTGTCTTCCTGTGTGAAAAACCCGGAGAAATTAATTATTAAATATCGAACAAATTTCATTTCTCCTTGTCAGTAAGATGCCCAGAAATGTTTTAAAGGGACCCTATCTTTTCTCTAACTTTTGCTCTATAAACCTGGAAAAACCTTTCGGGTTAGTTTTCGAATCCCTAACAGCTTTAATTTCATAGCCCCATTTTGCTTTTCATATCCCATTTTTAACCACACTCTTAATGTGAATATATTGATTTATAAGATGACCCTCACCTCTTATGATGAGCCTATTAATTCCTTTCTTCTGTCCTAAAAGATGTTTGAGCTTATTATTCAGAGCTGTCATATTGATAGCTCTCTTCGTTACCTCAGTCCACAGATGATAGGTGTTCTCTAAGCCCATTGTAATCTGCTAAGCAAAAATCTGGGACTGTTACTGAGTTATCCCTACTCTTATACCTTCATTCAATGCGCCAAATTCCTCTGTAATATTCAAATTATTGACGAGGGTTTCTTTGTTTTCCAGAACCAAGTCAAGTAGGCTATTAACCCTTGTACGATCTGTAACAAAGTGTTTTAAAAATCAATCCTAAACTACCTCTAAGAAGTCGTTAAACTCTAAATTCCCAATCAAGGAATGCCAGTCAATCTGACTGAAGTTAAAGTCCCTTAGAATTACTACATTATCGTGCCTTGTGGCCTTAACAGTTTCTTCCCAAACTAGTCTGGTTTGGTCCCTATCCAAGTTTGGGGGTCGGTATATAACGCCTAAAATAAATTTTTCATGACCCTCTGAAAATTATATCCAGACGGACTTTGTATGGGTTATTTCAGAATTCATACCCTTTTTTATGCAACAAGTCAAGCTATCTCGGACATACAGTGCCACCCCAACCCCCTTCCCGATACTTATGTCTACCTGTAACGATTTAAAAACCTGTATGTGACATTCAGCAGGCATGTCCCGATTTTCCGAATTAAACCACGTCTCAGTTATGGCAAATACATCAATGTTAACAGCACATACAACTAATCTCCTTTCTTTTTTTCCCTTTATGCTCATTTCTGCTTTTAAGAACATAAGAACATAAGAAAGAAGGAACACTGCAACAGGCCTACTGACCCATGCGGAGCAGGTCCATGTCCCCCCCCCCAGATTAGACCAATGACCCACCCAGTCTGGTCTTCCCCACTCAAGGATGGAGCACTGTACCAGACCCAGCAGCACAAGCTAGTCAGGTCCAACTCACACCCACCCACACCCACTCATGTATTTATCTAACCTATTTTTAAAACTACACAACGTTTTAGCCTGAATAACTGTACTCGGGAGCTTGTTCCACTCATCCACAACTCTATTACCAAACCAGTGCTTTCCTATATCCTTCCTGAATCTGAATTTTTCCAACTTGAAACCATTGCTGCGAGTCCTGTCTTGGCTGAAAATTTTCAGCACACTATTTACATCCCCTTTATTTATTCCTGTTTTCCATTTATACACCTCGATCATATCCCCCCTAATTCTACGCCTTTCGAGAGAGTGCAGATTCAGGGCCCTCAATCTATCCTCGTAGGGAAGATTTCTGATACATGGGATCATCTTTGTCATCCTCCTTTGTACGTTTTCCAGAGCATTTATATCCATTCTGTAATACGGTGACCAAAACTGAGCAGCATAATCTAAATGAGGCCTAACCAATGATATATAGAGTTGAAGAACAACCTGAGGACTTCTATTATTTATACTTCTAGATATGAAGCCTAGAATTCTGCTAGCTTTATTGCGAACTCTAATGCACTGTTCTCTTGGTTTTAGGTTACTGCTAACCAGAACTCCTAAATCCTTTTTGCAATCAGTATTATTAAGATCTACATTATTTAGTTTATATGTGGCATGGTTATTTACCTGTCCAACATTTAGAACTTTGCATTTCTCAATATTAAACTGCATCTGCCACTTCTCCGACCATTGCGTCAGTCTATTCAAATCATCCTGGAGTGCTCTAATGCCCTCATTAGAATGAATTGGACGGCCTATTTTGGTGTCATCAGCAAATTTGCTTATGTCGTTATTTATTCCCTCATCTATGTCGTTTATGTAAATTGTGAACAACAACGGGCCCAACACTGACCCCTGAGGAACACCGCTTGTGACGTGCCCCCATTCTGATTTCTCCCCATTTATGCAAACTCTCTGCTGTCTATTTGTCAGCCATGCCTCTACCCAGGAAAAAATTTCTCCTCCTATTCCGTGTGCCCTAAGTTTCCTCAATAGCCTCTGGTGTGGAACTCTACCGAAAGCCTTACTGAAGTCCATATACACAATATCATGTTCATTACCATGATCTACCTCCTCAAACACCTTAGTGAAAAATGTTAGTAAATTCGTAAGACAGGAACGCCCCTTTGTAAAACCGTGTTGAGAATCATTAATCAGTCTGTGCCTGTCAAGATGGCAACGAATTGCTTCGGCAATTATTGATTCCATAAATTTTCCCACTATGGAGGTAAGGCTTATTGGTCTATAGTTCGAAGCCAAGGACCTGTCACCTGCCTTGTAAATAGGTATTACATTTGCCATTTTCCACTTATCAGGCACTATGCCAGTTTGTAGTGATATGTTAAAAAGATTAGCTAAAGGTATGCTAAGTTCCTCTTTACATTCCTTTAACATCCTTGCATACAGTTCATCAGGACCTGGGGATTTGTTAGGTTTTAGTTTCTCTATTTGTCTGAGGACCATGTCACTAGTTACCGCAATCATACATAGTTTATTATCATCCTGTTCTACGTAATCTATTATTTCAGGAATATCGCTAGTATTTTCCTGGGTGAAAACTGAGAGGAAGTAGGTATTTAGAATTTCACACATATCCTTATCACTGTCAGTGATCTGACCAGAGTTACTCTTAAGTGGGCCAATCTTGTCCCTAATCTTACTTTTGTATGCCTGAAAGAACCCTTTTGGGTTAGTCTTTGAATCCCTTGCGACCTTAGCCTCATAATCTCTTTTTGCTTTCCTTATTCCTTTCTTTATTTCTCTCTTTAATTGAATATATTGATTTCTTAACTGCCCATCCCCTCTTTTGATACGCCTATATATGCCTCTCTTTTGACCAATGAGATGTTTTAATCTATTGTTCATCCATTTGGGATCATTTTTTTAGATCTAATTTCCCTACTCGGAACAAAAGTTGTCTGGGCAGCTAGAACTATGCTCTGAAAAACGTCATATTGGCATCCAAGATCACCTACCTGACCCATAGTCAGGACATCCCAATTTAGCCTACCCAGGTAATTTTTCAGTCTCATGAAGTCGGCCAAGCGAAAATCTGTGACAGAGATTTTACTGCAGTTATCTGGGTAATTCCATGATATATTGAAACTAGGTGATTTGTGATCACTTTCCCCAAGCTCATCATTAACCTCAAGATTATTAATTAGTGAATCTTTGTTGGCAAGAACCAAGTCAAGCAGATTGTTTCCTCTAGTTGGTTCTGTCACAACCTGTTCTAAAAAGCAATCCTGAACCGTATCAAGAAAGTCACTAGACTCAAGATTTCCTGTCATATTGTTCCAATCAATTTGTCTAAAGTTAAAATCCCCCATTATCACAACATTTTCATATCTAGATGCCTTATGAATTTCGTCCCATAACAGCTTACTGCACTCCCTATCAAGGTTTGGGGGCCTATAAATCACACCCAAAATTAATTTACCACGACCCTCTAGAAACTGAAGCCAAACCGATTCTGTGTTCGATGTTTCTAATCTTATATCATGTCTAAGACAACAATTTAAATTTTCTCTGACATACAACGCCCCATCCCCACCCTTCCTGTTGACCCTATCAGTGTGGAATACTTTATAACCCTGTATGTTGCATTCAGAAGGCATTTCTCTATCTTTCAGGTTGAACCAGGTCTCTGTTATACCAATAATATCTATATTACCTACATTTGCAAGTAATTTTAGCTCATCTTTCTTATTTTTTAGACTTCTACTATTTGTATAGTAAACCTTAAGGGAGCTAGTCACTCGTTGCCCTCTACTATCTCTCTTTGTTTGTTGATCAGTTGATTTACCATTACTAGCAACTTTATTTTGAATATTGTCTTTTAAACATATCCCTGAGGTATCCCGGTAATAACTGCGGTTTTTAACCCTAGTGCTGAAGTCTGTTTCCCACAAACACCCATACCTCTATAATCTATCAGTTTAAATTCCTAGACAAGTCATCAATTACCCTCTCAATTGAATTGGCTAATGCAATCACTCCATCCCCAGAGAGATGAACCCCATCCCTTGCATACATATCACGTTTGCCAAAGAATAGGTCCCAGTTATCAGTGAATGGGATTGCAAGTTCCTTGCAGTACCTGTCTAGCCAGCGATTTATACCAATTGCCCTAGACATCCATTCATTGCCCACTCCCTTTGTAGGCAAGATGCTACATATGACTGGGATCCCTCCCTTAGACCTAACTACTTCTATGGCTGACCTGTACTTATCCAGCAGCTCCACTCTCCTGCCCTTCCCAATGTCATTACCCCCAGCACTTAGACAGATAATGGGCTTGTTCCCATTACCTGCCATAATATTATCCAACCTGCTGACTATATCGCCAACACCAGCTCCAGGAAGACACTCTCTGTCTGACCTTTCTGTCTCTGTTACAAAATGCACGGTCCATATATCTTACCTGAGAATCGCCTACTATTAAAATATTCTTACCTTGATTAGCAGGGGAATCAGTGGTACCTTCAACCTCACTAACCACTGAAGTACACTCGTCTTGGAGAACAGAGAATCGATTTCCTACCTTCACATCTTCTCTATTAACTCTCCTCATCTTCCTTCTTCCTGAACTGTGAACCACTTGCCACTTAAAGCGGCTGCCACTATCACTGCTGGTGATCATTCCTACCTTACCAGCTAAATCCTTCTCACACTCGCTCCCAAACTCATCTATGCGAAGCTTCAGCTTTCTATTTTCCTCCTGAAGAAGTAGAATCTCCTTCCTCAACACATGAACCTGGGATTCTAAAGCACTACAACAAGCCATGGTATGGGTAACAGCCCACGTTAACTCCCAAGAGCTTAGCGGTATGACCGCACTTGACCACTGACCTCAGCGCACTGAGGTCACCTAGTGTCACTGGCTTACCAATATTCACCTCATTCTGCCTATTACTAGTTCCCATAAAACTTGCAATATTACTACACTGGGACTTCATTGTTTTTCCCCCAAAACCTATACCACTGACTATTTCTAGTTTAAAGCCTTATCAGCTCCCTCCACTGTATTGGCCAGGGCCCCCACCCCAGACCTAGATAAGTGAACCCCATCCCTGACATACAGATCATCTCTGTCATAGATGAGGTCCCAGTTGTCAATGAATGTTACTGCATTTTCCTTAGTGTTTGTCCAGACAGCAATTGACATCACTTGCCCTGGACAACCATTCATTTCCAACTTCTCTCCTTGGCAAAATACCACATATCACAGGGTTCCCTCCCTTCTTCCTAATTATGTCTATTGCTGACCTATACCTGCTAATCAGGTCCTCATTCCTACGTCTACCAACATCATTGCCTCAAACACTGAGATAATAGGATTGCTCCCATTACCTCTCATGATATCGTCCAGATGGATAACAATATCCTTCATCCCAGCCCCAGGAAAACACCCTCTACCTCCTCTACCTCTACTGTGACTGTCCCCAACTAAAACAATGTTCTAACCTCGATTGGTGGTGTGCATGACGTTCTCGACGGTCTTAGAAGAGATGGTCTTCTCTGGGATGTCCTCACTGGCTGGCTTCACTGTGTCATTAACAACTGTTCTTGTTGGAAGATCATGGATGGTAGATTCAGATTCGTCTAATAACAAGGAAAAAAAGTTGCTGCTTTTCACAGCGGCCTCTTGAACCTTCTTCATCTTCAGCTTCTTCCCTTCAGTTCTGACTAGCATCCATTCATTGGTTCCATCATCGGCGACATTGTTCCGGGGATAATCCTTGCGCATACCCTTCAGTAGTTGAATTTCTGTTCTTGCTTCCGTTAATTCTGCCTTAAGCTGGAGATATAGCTGCTCGTAGACGAGGGAAGCCATCATCACAATTTCAGGAGAGACATGATTGAAGTGTATAAGTGGAAGATGGGTATTAATAAAGGGGATATAAATAAGGTCTTTAGGATATCCCTCCAAGGGAGAACCTGCATTAATGGAGTCAATTTAGATAAGTTTATATTTAGAAAAGATATAGGAAAATATTGGCTTGGGTAGTTGGTGAGTGGAACAGTCTGCCTAGTAGGGTTGGATAAATTTATGAGTGAGAGGGGTATGGGTGGGACTTGCGGATGAATTAATAGATTTATCAAAGCTTATTGCTTGGGTATCATTGAAAATGGATTGGGCAAATATTTCGTTAGTGGGCTGAATTTGTGAAGGACGTGCCTAGTATGGGCCAACAGGCCTACTGTAGTGTTTCTCCTTTCTTATGTTCTTATTCTGACATGATAGCAACAAGCAAGTGCTGCAGATTAGATGGCTGCACATTCATGCTGCGAATCTCCCATTCCACCACATATCACTGGCGCTCTATTCGACTAATATCTGGTGACAGTGGAGGCTATTGGAGTATCCTGTACTTATTGTCATATTAGTTAAACCAATTTGAGACGAGATGTGCTCTGTGACACAGAGCATTAACCTGCTGAAAGTAGCCAGTCTATTATTATTATTATTATTATTATTATTATTATTATTATTAGATCATTATTACTCACATTCTGGTATTCAAAAATATTATTTGCAATGTTCCATATCTCTAGAGTTTGTTTAATGAGCAATTTTTTATGCAATTTCGGTATCTATACTTTATTCTTATGTAAATATACCAAAATTGACATGTTAAACAGGCAAAGGTTTTCTAAGTCTCATCACGAGGCATCCAGTATCATATATTGTATATATATGCAGTAATAAATTGTTTGGTGTCCGAGCTACAGTGACTGCTACGTTGGACTTAGAAACTTGACCTGTTTGCACTTAGTTCTAACACATGAGAAGACGCTGATTTTTGTTGGGAAAGTAAAATTGGTAACACAGTAGTATTTTGGCCACCATTTCCGGTGGCCTGGGGGCTAAAGCTCCCGCTTCACACCCGGAGGACCCGGGTTCGACACCTGTTGTCCTGTTTGTCCTGTTCACCTAGCAGCAAATAGGTACCTGGGTGTTAGTTGACTGGTGTGGGTGGCATCCTGGGGGACAAGATTGAGGCCCACAATGGAAATAAGTTAGACAGTCCTCGATGACGCACTGACTTTCTTTGGTTATCCTGAGTGGCTAACCCTCCAGAGTTAAAAATTTAGCAACAACAGGTTAATGTTATGGTAGCAAGGGTTAAGATAACACTGAATCATTCTATCAATGGTAGTTAAAAGATAATAAATGAGAAGCTTTGTAATTTCTTGTTAAACGAATCAAGGATAACTAATAACAGTTAAGAAATTTATATAACAAATAACTGCATAGCTGCTACTGGTTCACAGACATAAAACAAGAAAGCGTATAGAACACATCGTCTCCAGGCTGAGGGACTGATTACCTCAAACCCCTCCTCCCCTTATACCTTCCTGCTTTGTATAAGACTGATGAAGCCGCTGTGTGGCGGAACGTTTCCTCAATAAAGATTCCCATATGTTGTATAAGTGTCTCAATTCTTTAACTTGTCGGTTTTCAAACCCATTCATTACAAGCGGATGTAAGTTGAAAGAAAATGCAAACTCACATTGGGTAGAAAAACTATACGGTATTGTTTCAAGGCATCAAATTATTTTAAGAAACTTGGAGAACTGTAATGGATTATCGGATCACCACTTTATAGATAAAAACAGATCCCTGTAATTCAACAAAAAATCTTAGGCCGTATAAAAAAAATTATTACGAAAATGGTTAAACCATTTCTGGCAGTATAACAACAAATCCCCGAGGCTGCCCTCCAACACTCTAACACACCACAGAACACTCAGCCCCAGGTTCATCACAAACTATGACTGGCATGTAAAATCTATACACCAGCATGCTTAAGTGCCTTAATGGTGTGTCATCTCTCTCTCTCTCTCTCTCTCTCTCTCTCTCTCTCTCTCTCTCTCTCTCTCTCTCTCTCTCTCTCTCTCTCTCTCTCTCTCTCTCTCTCTCTCTCTCTATGTCTATGTCTGTCTGTGTCTGTCTCTCTCGAAATATAATGACTTCAGGAAGGAATGTTGGAAGCAGACTTTACTCACAAGTTCAAGAGTTGGTACCACTGTACCACGAGGCATAAAGAAAGTAGGGAAGCAGCAAGTTAGAGATGGGACAGGGAGTTAACACGTAACACAAGAAGCATATAAGCGTAACTATAGGCTTAAGTACACACACACACGAGGTATTAAACTACAGACCTGTTTCACTAACGTGTACAGTATGCAAAGTCAAGAAGATCATCAGGAGGAGAGTGGTGGAGCACCTGCAAAGAAACAAGTGTATAATCGACAAAAGCACTGTTTCAGGGAAGGAAAATCCTGTGTCACAATCCTACTGGAGTTTTATGACAAGGTGACAGAAGTAAGACAGAGAGAGGGACGGATAGACTGCATTTTCTTTGACTACAAGAAGGCCTTCGACACAGTTCCTCACAAGAGGATAATGCAAAAGCTAGAGGATCAGGCACACATAACACTAAAGACACTGCAATGGATCAGAGAATACCTAACAGGGAGGCAACAACGAGTCATGGTACATGATGAGGTGTCAGAGTGGGCGCCTGTGACAAGCGGGGTTCCACAGGAGTCAGTCCTAGGACCTGTGCTGTTTTTGGTATATGTGAATGACATAACGTAAGGATTAGACTCAGAAGTGTCCTTGTTTGCACATGATGTGAAGTTAATGAGGAGAATCAAATCGGCCGAGGATCAGGCAGTACTACAAAGAGACCTGGACAGGCTACTGGTCCAGCAACTGGCTCCTTGAATTTAACCCCGTCAAATGCAAATTCATGAAGGTAGTGGAGGTGGGAACCATACATAGTTTTAAGACGACGTTTGATAAAGCTCATGGAGCAGGAAGAGAGAGGACCTAGTAGCAATCAGTGAAGAGGAGGAGCGAGGAGCTATGAATCGACCCCTAGAACTACAAATAGGTGAGAACAAATAGGTGAGTACACACACACTGTCAACGGCCATACCACGTTGAACGCACCGCTTCTCGTCAGAACAGCAAAGTTAAGCAACGTTGGGTTTGGTTAGTACTTGTGGGTGACCGCCTGGAAACACCAAATGCTATTGGCATAAATCTTTCGAGGCCAGGAGCCGAGTCTCGACCCCTGCAACCACAATTAGGACAATTAGAAGGGACACAGCAACAAAGGATCACAGTAGGAAGTTGAAGACTCAAATGAATCACAAGGATGTTAGGAAGTATTTCTGTAGTCACAGAGTTGTCAGAAAGTGCAATAGTATGGGAAGTGAAGTGGAGGCAAGATCCATACATACCTGGAGAATACTTGGAAAGGGTTTCGGGGGTCAACGCCCCCGCTCCCCGGTCTGTGACCAGGCCACATGGTGGATTAGGGCCTGATCAACCAAGCTGTTACTGTTGGTCGCATGCAACCCGACGTATGAACCACAGCCCGGCCGGTCAGGTTCTGACCAGGGAGGGTTCTATTGACAATCCCCCTTATGTATGCTGGTAGGCAGTTGAACAGTCTTGGGCCCCTAACACTTATTGTGCTGTTTCTTATCGTGCCAGTAGCGCCCTTCCTTTTCATTGGGGGGATGTTGCATAGTTTGCCGAGTCTTTTTCACAGCAAGTTTGGCACTAACATCTGTACTATTTTCCAAGTGTATATAATTATGTATCTCTCCCGCCTGCGTTCTAGGGAATACAGGTTGAGGAACTTAAAGCGTTCCCAGTAATTGAGGTGTTTTATTTCCGTTATGCGTGCCTTGAAGGTTCTCTGAACATTTTCTAGGTCAGCAATTTCACCTGCCTTGAAAAGTGCTGTTAGTGTGCAGCAATATTCCAGCCTAGATAGAACAAGCGACCTGAAGAGTGTCATCATGGGCTTGGCATCCCTACTTTGTTTTAAAGGTTCTCATTATCCATCCTGTCATTTTTCTTGCAGATGCAATTGATTCAATGTTGTGGTCTTTGAATGCGAGATCCTCTTACATTATCACTCCCAGGTCTTTTACTAATTTCTCGTTCTGTTGTGTGGTTGGAATTTGTTTTATACTCAGATACAGTTTTAATTTCCTCACGTTTTCCATATCTCAGTAATTGAAATTTCTCATCATTGAACTTCATATTGTTTTCTGCGGCCCATTTAAAGACTTGGTTGATGTCCGCCTGGAGTTTTGCAATGTCTTCAGTGGAGAACAGTTATGCAAATTCGGGTGTCATCTGCAAAGGAAAACACGGTGCTGTGGCTTACATCCCTGTCTATGTCAGATACGAGGATGAGGAACAGGATGGGAGCGAGTACTGTGCCTTGTGGAACAGAACTTTTCACCGTAGCTGCCTCAAACTTTACTCTGTTTACTACTACCCTTTGTGTTCTATTTGTTAGGAAATTATAGATCCATCTACCAACTTTTCCTGTTATTGCTTTATCCCGCATTTTGTGTGCTATTACATCTGCGTTTTGTTTGTCGTCTAGAGTATCCATGATCTTGTCGTAGTGATCCAGTAGTTGGGACAGACAGGAGCGACCTGCTCTAAACCCATGTTGCCATGGATTGTGTAATTAATGGGTATCTAGATTTTTGACTATCTTGCTTCTTGGAACCATTTCAAATATTTTTATGATATTGGATGTTAGTTCTATCGATCTGTAGTTTTTGATATTGCTTTACTGCCCCCTGTTTTTAGCAGCTGTGGGACGACCTCTTTGTTCATGTTCCCTCTCCATAGGATGTTAAAAGCACATGACAGGGGCTTATTGTAGTTCTTGATGAGCAGAGTGCATGGGAATGTCATTTACCGCCTTTTCGAAGTCATTTGGCGTCAGAATAATATGAGATAGGTTTGAGTCTATCAGAAAAAAATCATTTAGGTCTTTGTCTCTCAGTCTCGTTAGTGGCTCGCTAAAAACCGAGTCATATTGGGACTTGAGTAGCTCACTCATTTCCTTGCTGTCATCTGTGTAGGATCCATCTCATCTAAGTAGAGACCCAATACTGGACATTGTTCTCGGCTTTGATTTGCCATAAACAAATATTTTGCGTTTCTTTCAATTTCATTTATGGTTTTTGGTTCTCCCACATTTTTTGATTCCTGTAAGATTACTTTATCTTCGGTTTGATGTTTACAATTTCTTTGATCAGTGACTCCCTACGTATTACATATATATTGACCTCTTTTAGCCGCTCTGTTATTCTATGCCTTCGCCTGTATAGGGAGCGCCTATCTCTTTCTAGTTTACATCTTCTCTTCATTTTCCTTAACGGAATATGCCTTGAGCATATCTCAAACGCCAGAGTTAATCTGTTCTAGACATACATTTGGGTCCGTGTTGCTTAGGCTATCTTCCCAGTTTATATCATTTAGGACCTGGTTTACTTGGTCCCATCTTAGGTTTTTGTTATTGAGGTTGAATTTGGTGAAGGCTCCTTCGTGATTGATCACATTTTTTTGGTCTGGGGCCCCGCTCATACACAGCTTTAAGAAGAGATATGATAAAGCTCACGGAGCAGGAAGAGTGACCTAGTAGCGACCAGTGAAGAGGCGGGCCCAGGAGCTGTGATTCGACCCCTGAAACCATAACTAGATGAGTACAACTAGGTGAGTACACAAACACACATACACGCACACACACACACAAATGCACACACGCACACACACACATACACACATACATACATAAGGAATCGTTCAGGACCCTGTACACCGTGTACGTTAGGCCCATATTGGAGTATGCGGCACCAGTTTGGAACCCACACCTAGCCAAGTACGTAAAGAAACTAGAGAAAGTGCAAAGGTTTGCAACAAGACTAGTCCCAGTGCTAAGAGGTATGTCCTACGAGGAGAGGTTAAGGGAAATCAACCTGACGACACTGGAGGACAGGAGAGATAGGGGGGGACATGATAACGACATACAAAATACTGAGAGGAATTGACAAGGTGGACAAAGACAGGATGTTCCAGAGATTGGACACAGTAACAAGGGGAAACAGTTGGAAGTTGAAGACACAGATGAATCACAGGGATGTTAGGAAGTATTTCTTCAGCCACAGGGTAGTCAGTAAGTGGAATAATTTGGGAAGCGATGTAGTGGAGGCAGGATCCATACATAGCTTTAAGCAGAGGTATGATAGAGCTCACGGTTCAGGGAGAGTGACCTAGTAGCGATCAGTGAAGAGGCGGGCCCAGGAGCTCGGACTCGACCCCCGCAACCTCAACTAGGTGAGTACTAGGTGAGTACAGCGACCAGTGAAGAGGCGAAGCCAGTAGCTATGACTCGACCCCATCAACCACAATTAGGTGAGTACACACACACACACACACACACACACACACGAGGAGAGGGGTAACACACGAGGAGAGGGGTAATATAAATCGAGCTAATGATACGGGAGGACAGGAGGGATAGGGAGGACATGATAACATATATATTACTGAGAGGAATTGACAAGGTGCGTAGGGACAGGATGTTTCAGAGATGTGACACAACAACAGGGGGTCACAGCTGGAAGTTGAAGACATTTATGTCCTCAATTTGCAGCTGTGACCCCCTCAAAGGGATGTTAGGAAATATTTCTTTAGGAAGTGGACCAGTTTGGAGAGTGAGGTAGTGGAGGCAGGATCCATACATAGCTTTGAGACATACGATGGAGCAGGGAGATAGTAGACCTAGTAGCGACCAGCTAAGGGCCAGGCCAGGAGCTATTAATCTACACCCGCAACCACAAATAGGTGAATACATACACACACACACACACACACACCCCTATATACACACACACTAACACACCACATATATACACATAAGGAGATGAAGAAACAAGGGTACTGGGGATGGCTGGGCTAAACGAGAAACACTGGCAGAAAGGATCAAGAGCAAAATGGAACAGGATTGCGATAAAAGGCTAAGTGAATTTTGAAATTCAATGGTCAAGAAGATATCTACAGAGAGCAAGAAGTAGGACTTATGAGTTGTTGCTGCTAAGGCAAGGATGCAGAGGCTGGAGGTGTAACTAGAAGTTCTGAAGCAGAATATAGAGGTGAGGACCAATATGAGCAAAGAACTGGGTGAAGGAACAACGGTGGACAGTGAGTGGATAGAAGGAGGGGACTGAGAAATGATACAAGGCCACCTGGAAGTCTAGTTGATAAGAGGGGACAACTAAGAAGATACTTAAATCGGAGCCAAGATAAGGAGGGAAACAAAATGGGATGAGGAATGGGAGAGGTCAATCATTATTCAAGGGCTTCCTGAGGCAGAAAGGGAGACATTTGATGAAAGAAGACAGGGGGAAATTAGAGAGATCGGGAGCATAATTGCAATAACAGGAGAAGACACTACTTAACTGACAAATTTGGGTGGTTCTCTAGGGAAAGGAACTGCTGAATCAAATTGGCATTCAAGTCAGAACACAAAAAAAGGGAACAACTGAGAGAGTGAGAATGCGCCAGAGGCATGACCGGATCACAGGGCAGGCATCAGCAGATGGTGGAGCACATCCTCGAAGGGAACAGCAAACACAACTGCACACAGAACCACCCACAGTATCCCATGAACCCCTCCCTCCCCACAACAACCAAACATAATAACAAGAGCCAAGTTACACTCCTCATCCACAGTCCCAACCTCTTCCAGCACTAATACTGCTACACAAGAATGCTTTCGACACAGTTCCCCACAAGAGATTATTGCAGAAGCTAGAGGATCAGGCACATATAACAGGAAGGGCACTGCAATGGATCAGAGAATACCTGACAGAGAGACAACGACGAGTCATAGTACATGATGAGGCATCACAGTGGGCACCTGTAATGAGCGGGGTCCCACAGTGGTCGGTCCTAGGACCAGTGATATTTTGGTATATGTGAATGACATGACGGAAGGGATAAACTCAGAAGTGTCCCTGGTTGTAGATGATGTGAAGTTAATGAAGATAATTAAATCAGATGAGGATCAGGCAGGACTTCGAAGAGACTTGGACAGGGTGGACACTTGGTAAAGTCATGAAAATTGGGGAAGGGCAAAGAAGACTGCAGACAAAGTATAAGCTAGGTGGCCAAAGACTGCAAACCTCGCTCAAGGAGACAGATCTTGGGGTAAGTATAACACCGAACACGTCTCCAGAAGCACACATCAACCAGATAACTGCTGCAGCATATAGGTGCCGGGGAAACCTAAGAATAGCGTCCCGATACCTTAGTAAGGAATCGTTCAAAACACTGTACATTGTGTATGCCAGGCCCTTACTGGAGTATGCAACATCAGTTTGGAACCCACACCTGGTCAAGCACGTCAAGAAATTAGTCCCAGAGCTAAGGGGAATGTCCTACGAAGAAAGGTTAAAGGAAATCGGCCTGACGACACTGGAGGATAGGAGGGTTAGGGGAGCAGGGAGAGAGAGGACCTAGTAGCGATCAGTGAAGAGGCGGGACCAGGAGCTGAGTCTCGGCCCCTGCAACCACAATCAGGTGAGTACAGTTAGGTGAGTACTAGCAGACTACCACATCCACAGCCAGCACCAACCCTTCCCAGCCCCTAGAACACAGTCCTAGAAAGAAAGCTGAAGTTGTGGTACACTAATACAGATGGAATTACAAATAAGAGTGAGGAGTGGAAGGAAAGAATCACTGAGGCATCCCCGGACATCATAGTAATCACAGAGACAAAGCTCACAGAAGTAATAACAGATGTGATCTTCGCGTCTGGTTATCAGAGGAGGAGGAGGATTAGTTGCACTGCTCATTAAGAACCAATGGAGTTTTGAGGAGATGCGAAGACTAGTCAGAGAGGTAGTGGATAACTACGTAGTAGGAGCACTGCATACTGGGGGGCCCAAAAGTGATGCTAGCAGTGATGCCACCGAACAACAGGAGGCCAAGACAGGAATTTGATGAGAGCAACAGTGATGGTGTACACACCAGCTAACATTGCCAGAGGGGCCCACATGAGCAGGGTAAAGTTACTCATCGTGGGGGATTTCAACCAAAAGGAAACTGACCGGGAGAATCTAGAGCCACATGAGGGACCAGAGACATGGAGAGCCAAGATGCTGGAGACAGTACTAGAAAATTTCATGTACCAACATGTTAAAGATACAACCAGAGAGAGGAGACGACGAGCCAGCAAGACTAGACCTCGTATTCACCATGAGCAGTTCAGACATAGAAGATATACAAGAAAGACCCCTAAGCACCTAAGACAAGGAGCACTTGTGTTGCACCAGGAACACTTGTGTTACACCAGGATCAGTTGTGTTTTGTTGCATTAGAAACATAATCTTTCTATTGTTTCCTATCTTTAATTGCGTACGCGAGACACAAAAATTCACGAGTCTAAATATCAATATAAACATGAAGTGTATACTTCAAAAGATTTATTAAAGCTGACACAATGCTTACGGTAAGTTAGCTCACTGAGGTTAGCTCACTGAAGTTAGTTCACTGAGGTTAGCTCACTGAAGTTAGTTCACTGAGGTTAGCTCACTGAAGTTAGCTCACTGAGTTAGCTCACTGAAGTTAGTTCACTGAGGTTAGCTCACTGAAGTTAGCTCACTGAGGTTAGCTCACTGAAGTAGCTCACTGAGGTTAGCTCACTGAAGTTAGCTCACTGAGGTTAGCTCACTGAAGTTAGCTCACTGAGGTTAGCTCACTGAGTTAGCTCACTGAGGTTAGCTCACTGAAGTTAGCTCACTGAGGTTAGCTCACTGAAGTTAGCTCACTGAGGTTAGCTCACTGAAGTTAGCTCACTGAGGTTAGCTCACTGAAGTTAGCTCACTGAGGTTAGCTCACTGAAGTTAGTTCACTGAGGTTAGCTCACTGAAGTTAGCTCACTGAGGTTAGCTCACTGAAGTTAGCTCACTGAGGTTAGCTCACTGAAGTTAGCTCACTGAGGTTAGCTCACTGAAGTTAGCTCACTGAGGTTAGCTCACTGAAGTTAGCTCACTGAGGTTAGCTCACTGAAGTTAGCTCACTGAGGTTAGCTCACTGAAGTTAGCTCATGAGGTTAGCTCACTGAAGTTAGCTCACTGAGTTAGCTCACTGAAGTTAGCTCACTGAGGTTAGCTCACTGAAGTTAGCTCACTGAGGTTAGCTCACTGAATTAGCTCACTGAGGTTTAGCTCACTGAAGTTAGCTCACTGAGGTTAGCTCACTGAAGTTAGCTCACTGAGGTTAGCTCACTGAAGTTAGCTCACTGAGGTTAGCTCACTGAAGTTAGCTCACTGAGGTTAGCTCACTGAAGTTAGCTCACTGAGGTTAGCTCACTGAAGTTAGCTCACTGCTGGGTAAGCAAAATATTCTAACAGCCACCAAAGCGAAATAATTTTACTGGAGTTGAGTAAAATAATACTCACTGTATGAAATGCAAAGTAGTCACACTGTTGGGATACTAAAATAATCTTTCATCTCGCAGAGTAAAATAATCTCTCAGGCAGTCGAGTACAGTATCCTCATTATTATTTAAGTAAAATAATCTCCCAGGCAGTCGAGGACAGTATCCTCACTATTATTTAAGTACAATAATCGCCCAGGCAGTCGAGGACAGTATCCTCACTATTATTTAAGTTCAACAATCGCCAAGGCAGTCGAGTACAGTATCCTCACTATAATTTAAGTACAATAATCCCCCAGGCAGTCGAGGACAGTATCCTCACTATTATTTAAGTTCAACAATCGCCCAGGCAGTCGAGTACAGTATCTCACTATAATTTAAGTACAATAATCCCCCAGGCAGTCGAGGACAGTATCCTCACTATTATTTAAGTTCAACAATCGCCCAGGCAGTCGAGGACAGTATCCTCACTATTATTTAAGTACAATAATCGCCCAGGCAGTCGAGTACAGTATCCTCACTATTATTTAAGTACAATAATCGCCCAGGCACTCACGGAAAATATTCTCAATCTCATCAAAGGAAAATAATCTCATTATTATCAAAGCCAAATAACTTCTCTGCTTATTAATGAATAATTAAATGTTTAATTTTTTAATACTTAATTTGCTGCGAGATTTTTGCATTTATGTATGTGATAGTTTTTCTGTGGTCTGTAATAGTCATTCTGTGATAGTCCGTAATAGTCAGTCTGCATAAGTCTGTAACAGTCAGCTTATGATAGTGAGTGTGTGATAATCTGTAATAGTCAGTCTGTGATAACCCGTAATAATCAGTCTGTGATAACACGTAATAATCAGTCTGTGATAGTCAATTTGTGAGAGTCTGTAATAGTGTGTGATAGTAATAGTTAGTCTGTGATCGTCAGTTTGGGATAGGTAGAGTAGGATAGTCTGTAATATTCATTCTGTAATAGTCGGTCTGTGATAGTCTGGAATAGTCAGTGACAGTCTGTGATGGACAATATGTAATAGTCAGTCTGATAGTCAGTCTGATAGTCAGTCTGAAATAAATGTTAATCAACAGGAAAAAAAATATTCGTGTTTCTATCTTCATAATTTTATTCCCAGGAAAGTGAAATTCTGATATGATTTTACTGAGTTACCTACAAATTATTTCATCTAAATTTGTTATGTATTTATAAGTCCAACAGCCAATTAATGTACTTCTCTCTGAATGATTTTTTTTTATTATTATCTTAAACCTGAAGCCCAAATATTTAATTCTGAATATAACAAACTTCCATCCGACGGTTTCCTCAAAAAGGTGAGCGATTTCTTCTAAATTGAATTTGCCCATTTCTGTATATTTGTAATGAACATAGGAAAGAAGAGGTACTATGGCAGCCCCATTTTCCCAATGGCTGTAGAACGTTAGTTTAAATTCCTGGATTGACAGGCAAGGTTGGCTTAGATTTAGTTTGGTTTGGGGACGCTTATGCAAATTAACTTTAATTGGCCAAAGTATCAATATAAAAAAAAGAAAAAAGCTGGAAATAACTTGCTTTTGTCAGTTACATTGAAAGTGGCTCTTTTTTATGGCATGCATTTTGTGAGGGAAAAGTTGATGATATAAGAGTGGAAGCATCAGTGAGTGATGGTGGTGGTACAAGGGATGTGTGTAGTTACCTCCACCCGGTGGGAGTTACAATGGGATCCTTCTGTCGAATCATCGTTACTTGACTTTCTGCTCCCATCAAATCTGCAAGTATTAAGTTCCACTCTTGCTTTTGTTATTTTCTGATATAAATTTTAGTTGATTTAACAGGACCTGACTTGACCCACGTATTTTAACGTAATTCTCTTTCCTCACCATATCTTTCAAAGGCCTTCAGCCTGTCATGTCAGTAACTGCATGTCCAGATTGTAGTTTTCTGTTGTTCTCTTCTAGCCTTGCTGGCCGGATTGGGTCACCCGACACAGGAGATGCAAGGCTGGCAGCGGGATCAAGGCATACATCCGAAACGCGTAATCTCATCATTTTAAGAGAATTCTGCAGTTCCTATACGGCTGGGGCTGATCAGCGGGTTTTCTTCAATGTCCTGCAGTCAAACTCCATTTGTTACCCCACCAACAGTTTACTGTGGTGAATATTGGCGTCTCAGGGGGGAACTTCAGAAAAGTCACTCCCATCAGTGACTAAGGTGTGTCTACACGTTTGAGTATTCATTTGTTTTCAAATGCCCTGCAGCAAATCTTCATCTGTTACACTGCCAGCTGCTTATCTTGAGAGCGTGATTCTTGTAGGATTGTATGGTCCCGTGGGTTAGAGCGTTGTGGAATTTTCGCTCCCCATGAGGAGGGATAAAACAACATGGGTTCGATCCCCAGGTTAGTTGCAGTGTTGTTATTGATTAAATACCACTCGTTCCTGGCTACAATAATATAATATATATATATATATATATATATATATATATATATATATATATATATATATATAATATATATATACACACACAAACACTAATCTCTGGCAGAAGGAGTCTCGAACCTACGAACCTTGGAAGAAGGTACGCAGTGCTCTACCACCGTACGACGCTGGACCAATACCTTGGCGCCCAGCCAACGCTAGACATTTTTATCCAAGGCAGCCAGAATTCGGTCGACGCATGCTGGGGATGAGATGAAATATCTAACACAACCGGTCTAAATGCTGGCTACCTTGTATCAAAACGTCTAGTGTTGGCTGGGAGCTAAGGTATTGGTCCAGTGTGGTACGGCGGTAGAATACTGCATACCTTGTTCCCAGGTTGGTAGGTTCGAGTCTCTTCCGGCCAGAGACTAGTGTTTGTGAATATTTCGCCTGTTCTGCGAATTCTAAACATTAAATATATTAACACATCGGCAGTCTCCCACCAAGGCAGGGTGGCCCGAAAAACTTTTACCATCATTCACTCCATCACTGTCTTGCCAGAGGCGCGCTTACACTACAGTTATAAAACTGCAACATTAACACCCCTCCTTCAGAGTGCAGGCACTGTACTTTCCATCTCCAGGACTGAACTCTGGCCTGCCGATTTCCCTGAATCCTTCGTAATTCTTACCTTCCTCACACTCCAACAGCACGTCAAGTCATAAAAACCATTTGTCGCTATTCGCTTCAAACAAGCTCAAGCATGCTTGCTCGAAGTCCAAGACCTTAGCACAAAAAACCTAATTTACCCCCTCCCTCCAACCTTTCCTATGCCGACCCCTACCCCGCCTTCCCTCCACTACAGATTTATACACTCTCAAGATCATTCTATTTTGTTCCATTCTTTCTACATGTACGAACCACCTTAACAACCCTTTCTCAGCCCTCTGGATAATGTTTTTGGTAATCTTGCACCTCCTCCTAATTTCCAAAGTACGAATACTCTGCATTATATTCACACAACAGATTTTCCTCAGACATGACATCTCCACTGCCTCCAGCCTTCTCCTTGTTGCAACATTCACAACCCATGTTTCACACCCATACATGAGTGTTGGTATAACTATACTCTCATACATTCCCCTCTTTGTTTTTGTGGACAAAGTTCTTTGTCTCCACAGACTCCTCAGTGCATCACTCACCATTTTCCCCTCGTCAATTCTATGATTTACCTCATCTTTCATAAGACCCATCTGCTGACATCTCCACTCCTAAATATCTGAATACATTCACCTCCTCTATACTCTCTCTCTCTAATCTGATATCCAATCTTTTGTCAGCTAATCTTTTCGTTATCCTCACCATCTAACTCTTTCATATATTCACTTTTAATTGTCTTCTTTTACACACCCTACTAAATTCATCCACCAATCTCTGCAACTTCTCTTCAGAATCTCCCAAAAGCACAGTGTCATCAGCAAAGAGCAACTGTGACAACTACTACTTTGTGTTAGATTCTTTATCTTATAACTCCACACCTCTTGCCAACACCTGCGCATTCACTTTTCTTACAATACCATCTATAAATATATTGAACAACCACGGTGACATCACACATCCTTGTCTAAGGCCTACTTTTATGGGAAAGAGTCTCCCTCTCTCTTACATTCTCTAATTTGAGCCTCTCTATCCTCGTAAAAACTCCTCAATGATTTCAGTAACCTACCTCCTATTCCATACATTTGCAACATCTGCCATATTGCCGCCCCCTATCCACCCTGTCATACGCCTTTTCCTAATCCATAAATGCCACAAAAACCTCTTTACCCTTCTCTAAATAATGTTTACCTATATGTTTCACTGTAAACACTTGGTCTACGCACCCCCTACCTTTCTGAAGCCTCCTTGTTCATCTGCTATCCTACTCCCCGTCTAACTCTAAATTCTTTCAATGATAACTCTACCATACACTTTACCGGGTATTTCAATTTCACTGTGACTAGCCAAGGACTCGAACCCATGTCGTTTTGGCCCGCGTCATGGTGAGTGAAAACCACACGACGCTCTGGGATAGAGCGTCGTGTGGTTCTCGATTACCATGAGGCAGGCCAGTACAACATGGGTTCGAATCCTTGGCTAGCGCAGTGTTGTTATTGATATATTTATATATATATATATATATATATATATATATATATATATATATATATATATAATAAATATATATTATTATATATACGCAAATAGGCGAAATTATTTACAAACATTGTCGCAACGTCCACAGAGCAGGACTCGAACCTGCAAACTCTATATCAAAGTGCTCAGTACTTTACCACGGAGCTAGACTCCCTGCTCCAGGAGCTTTATCATACTTCATCTTAAAACTATATCACTTTCCAGACTATTGAACTAGTTGACAACTCTGGCTGAAGAAATACTTCTTAGCATCCCCCACTCCTCTGAGTCCTCAGCTTCCAACTGTGACTCCTTGTTGCTGTGTCCCAGCTCTGGAACATCCTGTCTGTCTACCTTATCAGTTCCTAGCAGAAGTTTACATGTCGCTATCATGGCCCTCCCTATCCCTACTGTCCAGTGTCGTCAGCTCTATTTCCTTTAACCTCTCCTCTTAGGACATGCCCCTTGGCTCCGGGACTAGTCTCGTTGCATACCTTTGCACTTTCTCTAATTTCCTGACGTGCTTACCCAGGTGTGGGTTCCAGATTGGTGTTGCATACTTCATTATAAGCCTGACGTACACGATTTGCATAGTCCTAAATTTCTTACTCAGGTGATATGTTCGGTATTATTCTCACCCAAAGATCTTTTTCCTTGAGTTAGTTCTGTAGTCTTTGGTCCCTAGGCTGTATTCTGTTTGCGGTCTTCTTTGCCCTTCTCGGATCTTCGTGACTTTACACTTGGCGGGGTTGAACTCCAGGAGCCAGTTGCTAGACCAGGCTTATAGCCTGTCCAGATACCTTTGTAGTCGTGCCTAGTCTTCCTCCGAAAGAATTCTCCTCATTAACTTCGCATAGTCTGCTAACAGAGACATTTCTGGGCCTGTTCCTTTCTTCTTGTCATTCACATATACCAGAAACAGCACCAGTCCTAGAACTGACCCCTGTGGAACCCCGCTCGTCACAGGCGCCCACTCGGACACCTCGTCACGTACCATGACTCACTGTTGCCTTCCTGTGTAAGGTAGTCTTCGATCCAACGCAGTGCCTTCCCTGTTATACTTGCTGGTTCTCCAGCTTTTCCACTACTCTCTTGTGTGGAATTGTATCAAAAGCCTTCCTACCCCCCCCCCTCTCTCTCTCTCTTGTTTTACTGCTGTCACCTTGTCATAGAACTCCAGTAGGTTTGTGACACAGGATTTCCCGTCCCTGCATCCGTGCTGGTTGTCTCTGATAAGCTCGTTCCTTTCTAGGTGCTCTACCACTCTTCTCCTGATAATCTTCTCCATGATTTTGCATACTTTGCATCTCAGTTATGCTGGTCTGTAGTTTAATGCTTCGTGTCTGTCTTTTTTTTTTTTTAAATTGGGACTACATTTGCTGTCGTGCATACCTCAGGTAGTCACCCTATTTCGATAGATGTGTTAAAGATTTTTGTTAGTGGTACACAGAACGCCTCTGCTCCTTCTCTTGGGACCCACGGAGAAATGTTATACAGCCCTATGGCCTTTGAGGTATCTAGTTCAATTAGCGGCCTCTTCACATTCTCCTTGGTTGTGTATATTGTGTCCAGCACTTGTTGGAGCATCCCACCACTCCGTGTGTATGTGTGTGTGTGTGTGTGTGTGTGTGTGTGTGTGTGTGTGCTCGCCCCCCTGATGGGTGTGGCAACTGTGATAATGAGGACTCTCACGCTACACTGTTTCACTAATGAAAAAAAATGCTCTGCCCATTAGCAGAATTAAAATCGTGTTAAGCATATATGAACAAGTGGGTGGAGTTGTCTTGCCTTACATGCTATATAAGCTTGAAAACCAGCCTACCAGTTAAGAACATTGATGCATCATATCTTGTGTGAGATACAACAAATTGCTTAGTAAAATATTTAGTTTCATTTTTTTTTTTTGGGGGGGGGAATATTAGTAAACAATAGTAGTTGACAATGAAAAAGTAACCTTATGGGAAAGGCAAGAATGATGTACTCTGAAGGAAGCCGAGAATTAGCTCTTGTCATGCTGTTAATCTCCAATATGTTGCGAAAATGTGGAACTTGTCAGGTGTCTCGTAGCTCGATCGCTATGGCACTCAAACCATACCACGGGTGGGGTTTGAACCAGCGGTCAGAGAGTCTCTAAACTCCAGACCGTCGCGTTAGCCACTGGACCAGCTAGCTTCAATAAGATTCATCCAACTAGGTATATTTCTACACCATAGGAAGCTTAGCATAGGCACCACTTTGTCAACAAATGCAAGTTTTTACAGACGAATCTCCCGCTAGCGTGGCCGTGACGAACTCTACCTTAAGTCCCCTCAAAGCCGTCAACATGGCTCACGAAATCGTGGTATGGTTTGTTTGCAATCGTGTCATTACGATTTCGTGAGTCATAGCGCACTCAGCTCACATACTGAGGTCCGGAGTTCGAATCTCCTCCTGTACGGCTGGAAAATATTAGGGACGTGTTTCCATAAGACACCTGCTGTCCCTGTTCACCCATCAGTATCATATGTTACCTGGGTATTAGTAAACTGGTGTGGGTCGCATCCTGGGACAAAACTGACCTAATTTGCCCGAAATACTCAGCATAACAAGGGGCTTTCTATATAGTAGTATGTCATTGATGTCAGCTATGGCCAGTGTACCTTGTACATGTACTTGCAGAAATAAAGATATTATTATTATTATTATTATTATTATTATTATTATTATTATTATTATTATTATTATTATTATTATTATTTTGTGATTATTATTTTATTGTAAAAGTTTTTTATTTTCTGTCCATTCTTGAACAATGTATCCTTAATAAAACAGTCGTTTAGAACAGACTTTCCAGAATGGATACACATATTTATGTGGCCGATAATGGGAAAAAACTTGGACTTGTTTATTGGAGATTTTTACTGTGTATGTTTCTAGCTGAGACTTGGATACCCCCGAGGTTCCTGATGTATCTCTCTGTTCACTCTCAGCTCCTCCAACCGATGCCTCTCATTAACCTCTGTAAAATAAAAAATATTCAACAGTCATGCCTATTTTTCCACAGGTTCTACAAACTATGCTGTATATTCGGAAAGAAAATAATATTGATTGTCTACCACTCAGAACTTACGAGACAACGACATGTGTGAGCTCCATGGAGAAAAATGACTTTGTCACAGTTACAATACCTCGATCAACATGAATATCTACTAATAATGTTGTGATAGGAACAATTTATAATTACCCACAAATATTTAATGGCCCAAGTCGTTCCGAAACTTAAGTTTCATTCTCTAATATTGTGGGTTATTTGTGTAATGTGTAGAGACTTTTTTTCCTCTTTAGTTTGATCTGGGAGTGTGTAGAGTTTACGTCTGGCAGACGTTGAAGCCGTGTGACGACGTTGAGCTGAATTCGAATGAACACATAATTCTGTCTTATAATTGTTGCTAAGAGTAATTGTTCTATGGATACATCGTGAGATAAAGTTCAATTATTTTGTTCTCATGAAGAAATTTAGAAGGAGTGACGCTAATAAGCACGTCAAGTTTTGGACACAAGACTACGTGTTTACGAACAATTGGGAACATTAATTAACCACTCGTGATTTTCGCTAACATGATCAAGAAAACTATTGATTTGTTTATGAAGATTTCAGAAATAAACTTGTAATGGTCTTACATTGTAGATATAGTTTGGCAAATGAGAACTGATGAAAAGAAGGTTGTCAGAAAATTTATTGTGGCAGACCTGAGAATTATGAGGGTTGCACACATGTTAATAGATGAGGCAACACCGGTAAATATGGCCACTGACCTGAACTTATTCAGACCTTCAAAGGTGCCTATGTGGTAATAATTACAGTTTGAATAGTTCAGGAGATAAGTCTTACACATCTCTTGGAGTATAACTTGTTATATGTCATAGTTGGTCTGTACATATTATCAAATGATGCTAAGGGCACATTTAATAAGTTAATGTACTATTCTTAATAGGCACTGTCTGGTACGTTGCTATGATGAGATGCACACATAAGTACAAGATAAATATTATGTAAGTGTGTGTGTTTGTGTAAGTGCTTAGAATGTGCTCAGATTGACTCGTCTTAGACTTAAAATATGACTGACAACAAGAAGTCCCTAAATAATCTAACTTCTGGACCATCAAGGCAAACAAACACGACAGTGGACCTTCAATAGATCCTACACAGAAGCCATATTACTGAAAGTGACTTCAGTAATTCCAACTTCCCGACTACGACAGTGTGCAGATGCCAGAACAAATGTAGGTCTAAAGTTGAACTTGGGACCAGAGATACAGAATGTCTCCACGACACACAACCCCTGGAAATGTCAAATATCACTAAGTCTAGATAATGCTTTGAAAACAGTTACACAGAGTTACGAAATGTATGTCCCGGTTCGCCAACGGAGGCATACCCTACCAAAATAGTCTAAATGACACGAGGTAACAGAGCTGGGAGACGAGATGTTTCCTCCACTAACAACAGCCAGAAAGAGGAGAAGCAAGCCTGCAGCTCCTCCTGGAACCAGGTGTCCCCTGGCTCGAACCACTTATCAAGTGGGCAGGTAGTTTGCAGGTCCTGGCAGCCAATCAAAATCCACCAACAGCGAGCACAATGACAGGTGTAGTTGTTACATCTTACCTACATACATAAGCTAATATAACAAGTCAAATAATATAAATGATGAAACTTTCATTTTAACTATTAATGAAAATATCAACAATATAAAATTATATGAAAAGACAATATATACAAAATAGTTACTACGTCCTGTGGTCACAATACTCTGAAATATTGATAATGTGTTAGTTACAGGTATTTAAGATTCCAATATGGAAATACTGGAGTTATTTGAATAGGCTTCTGGCATGTTGTTGATTAGTTCAGTCTAAGATCTTTTTACCCCAACGAGTATTACCAAATTTCTGTTTTTTTATGATTATTTTTTAGAGTCCAAACAGTTATTACTCCAGCTTACGAGCGACTGTGAATTACCCTCTCCCAAGTATAAAATTACAAAGCTTCACTTTTCACTCCTGGAAAAGATTTAGAAATATCTGATTTGTTACTTATAGATGACGATGAGTTTCACCTATTAATTAGAGACAAGTTCAACAGTTTTTTGTTCTCTTTTCAAATATTTTGAATTTTGGGGGATTACCCAATTATAGAAGAAAACATAATGTTACAGCTTTATGCACAGTATTTTATTTAAATATCAAGTTGATTTATTAGATACAAGTTATTCTGAGCCATCTATTAATGAGATGTCTACTTCTTTTACAAATTAAACTAACCCACTCATATGACATATTTTTCTCAGCTTTTCAATAAAACATTCTACATATTTTATCTGGAAATATTTTTGACAAAATACTAATATCTATAATAAGTTGGTTACTCAACCATGAGACATCAAGAGAAATTGGAAACTCTGTCATACTTTCAATGCTAAAAAGATGAGGTATTCTCAAGATCCAGAATTCATTATGTCGTCCACAGTTTGTAGGCCAAAAAAAAGCTCTTTTAATATTGCAACATGAACTTTTGCAAGCTTTTAAATAAGGTATTGAAACCCTATTGCCATCTCCTTATTCTTCGTTTTAACATTCGTAACAGAAATGATCAGGATGACATCACTAATACTGCGACTATTCTCACTGTTACTAGTAACTCTACTTCCATTACCACTGCCTCTCCCTTCTTCCACTGCCCCCTCTCATATATTTTCTGGCGGTGCTTCCCTTCTTGTTTCAGCGTGACATGTCAGTGGTCGAAGTCTTACCAAGACGACAATGAATCATTGCTTTCCCTCTCCTAGCGCGGGTTATTAGTGTTTATAAACCATATCACGTGCGGGGATAGAACCCGCGATCAGAGAGTCTCAAAACTCCAGACCGTCGCGTTAGCCACTGGACCAGCTAGCCACAATAAGATTCGTCCAACTAGGTATATTTCTACACCATGCTGGACGAATCTTATTGAAGCTAGCTGGTCCAGTGGCTAACGCGACGGTCTGGAGGAGTTTTGAGACTCTCTGATCGCGGGTTCTATCCCCGCACGTGGCATGGTTTGTTTGCAATCGTGTCATTACGATTTCGTGAGTCATTAGTGTTTATAGAGACTGTAGCTATAAACGGATTTCACATCATAAGTACTCTCCAGGATGAGTGCTTAAGTAAGGCTGGTCCATCCCATTCTTCCATTTTTATCCTAATAATGAAAGGTGTTCGGAATCTATTTCAGCAAGATCATCACTACATGTTATAAATGAATCCCAAATTTAAAAGCATAACAAACATGCAAGATGTACACGAGAGAGTTTACATCAACATCTAAACTGCTGACAAACGGCAATATACAGTATAAGTAAACAGTTCCATAGTAAATAAACCACTTTCCAATTACCTTTACCTCCCAGTAGTGTAAAGTTTACAGACTTCAATCAAAGGATTAATCTATAAAAAATCATATTTCATCATTCAGAACTCTCATGGTAGAGACAAAGGTTTATAGCACATGAGAGTGCATGAAGCTGATGTGATCATAGCAGACACTGGACACGGAGTCGGGGAAAATAACAGAAACAACTTTGGGAAAAAGTCTGATAGTTACAGTCAGCGGAGCATCGACCAACGCTGCCACATGAAGGACTGCTGATTACTTCTGTCCAACACAATTTTTGTCGTCTTATTTTTTTCGTTCTTTTCTCGATGACCGAATTTTCTAGGAAATGATTCGAAATAGAAGAGAGAAGCTTACGACGACGTCTCGGTTTGTTTTGGTCCATTTACAAAGTCACAATAACACGAAAGATAGAGGGAACCAATATATATACGAGCGAAATTGATGTACCACTAGTAGTAGTAGCAGTGAAAGTAATGAGAGTGGTGTATGTGGGACAAGATATAATAAGAGAGAGTGTAGGGTAAAGACAAAGGTGCTGGCAAAAGTAGTAAGAAAGGAAGTAATAGTAGTAGTAATAGTAGAAGTGTGGTCAGTAAAAGAAGAAAAAGGAGCACTGCCGGAGAGCTAAGGACCCACACGGGTTGGGATCAAAAACACAGGGGGTAAAAATGAAGGACAGGACATCCTAAGGCAGAAAACATGAAAACAAAGAAAGAAAGAGAAAGGAAAAGTAGAAAATGAGAAGAAACAGAGAGAGGAGGAGGAGAACAAATTATCAGGTTAAGTCTCGTGTGTTCTGGAGTTTGGAGCATTTGACAATGTAATGAGAAATGAAGGCATCTACAGAGATAAAGCCACGACTAAGATTCATTCAAGGAAATTTGTAAATAAGGGTTGATTCAACAAGATGGCGACTGTGAAAGTAAGAAGTAGGGATAATAGTTCTAGCAGAAGATCAGTTAATACTATGACTATGATCGGCAAGTCTAACACCACTTTTGTGCTCATTGACTCTGTCAGAAAGAGAGCAACCGGTTTCTCCAAGGTACTGAAAAAGACAAGAGGAACAAGAAATAGAGTATTCACCAGGGGAATCTACAGCAGGAGGAGAGGTACGAACTAGATTACTGCGAAGGTTGTTAGTTTGGCGAAAAGTAGGTTTGATGTGACTCACGAAATCGTAATGACACGATTGCAAACAAACTATACCTCGGGTGGGATTTGAACCCGCGGTCAGAGAGTCTCTAAACTCCAGACCGTCGCGTTAGCCACTGATGCTAGCTGGCCCAGTGGCTAATGCGACGGTCTGGAGTTTTAAGACTTTCTGACCGCTGGTTCAAGCCCCACCCGTCTAAGGAACGAAGAGAGTTGTTGAGATTAGAAAGACTGGAAATATAGGGAGGCAGAGAACAGAAGATTTCACAATCGTAGAGAGTTTGGGAGAGAAGAAAGTCCGTTTAACTCTTGAGAAGGCAGAGTTAATAAAATGGGAAAGGTGTTCAAGACTAGAGAACGAATTACGAAAAATGGAAATTTCCGATTCAGGGAACTGAGGGTCACAAAAGGGGAGGGCATGGAGAAAGAGAGAAATAAGAACATTTTCATGACAGATGGAGCATAGTAAGAAAAGTTGTGAGTATACCTGCCACTGTGGAAAGGCTTGTGATAAACGGAAAAAGTAAAGCCTGTAGCCGATCCGTGGATAAATACATCAAGGAAAGGAAGCAAAGAAATAGATTCCCATTCTGCCTTTTCACATGCTAAACGGACTTTCTTCTCTCGCAAACTCTCTACTCCTGTGAAATCTTCTGTTCTCTGCCTTCCCTATATTTTCAGTCTTTCTAATCTCAACAACTCTGTCCGCTCCTTGGATGTTAAACGTACTTTTCCCCAGACTAACAACTGATGCAGTAATCAAGTTCGTACCTCTCCTCCTGCTATGGATGTCCCTGGGGAATACTCTCTTTTATGATCTTATATTCTTCAGTATTTTTTTTCTGTCATGTTAGAGATCATAGTCATCGTATTGTCTGGTCCTCTGCTAGAACTGTTTTCCCTACTTCTTATTTTCACAGTCACCGTCTTACTGAATCATTCCTTATTCACAGCTTTCCATGTATGAATCTTAGTCGTGGCTTTGTCTCTGTAGATGCCTTCATTTCTCATTACATTGTCAAATATTCTAAATTTCAGAAGACACGTGACTTAACCTGATAATTTCTTCTCCTCTCTCTGCCTCTTCTCCTTTCCTGTTTTTTTTTCTTTCTTTGTTTTTCCTTTCTTCTGCCGTAGGGTTTATTGTCCTTTATTTTCCCTCCCCTGTGTTTTCGGCTCTGTCCCGTGTAGGTCCTTAGCTCTCGCTCGTTTCTTTCCCTTTGACTGACACCTATTCCACCACTTCCTTTCATACTACTTTTGTGTACACCCTTCACCCCTCCTTTCACCACTACTACTGCTACTACTATTACTACTACTGCTTACTACTACTAACTCTTTTTCCAACCTTACCTCTACCACTACTACCACTCTTGGTCCCGTCCCTGTCTGCTCGCCTATATATACTGGGTCCCTCTATCTTTCTCGTTAGTGTGACTTTGTAAATGGTCCAAGACCGACCGAAACGTCGTAAGCTTCTCTCTTCTATATACAGGGTTATTTGTCTACAGTTCCAGTTATGTTATCGTGCCTTTTTGTTCTTGATGATTCGAGATTGTTGTTTAAATAATTTCTACTTAATATTCCGAGGCTTCAAATATTTAAGAGGTTACACAAATGGTGTTCTTGGTTACAGGCAATGTATCTGATTGTCCTGGGGGCCAGCCTCGTCCCCAGCCTTGCATGGAAGAGAGAGGGCTGTTGTCGGCAGGTCGGGTCAGCACAGAGGGAGAGACAGCATCTCGCAGCCTAAAGATAGGCCTAAGGTCGCGAGATGGTAGCACTGGTCTGTGGGGACACTCCCCTAGTTGGCAACTATACCTAGTTGGATGAATCTTATTGAAGCTAGCTGGCCCAGTGGCTAACGCGACGGTCTGGAGTTTTGAGACTCTCTGACCGCGGGTTCAAACCCCACCTGTGGTATGATTGTTTGTCTACACAATGAGCCTCGGAGGCAAGGCCTTCCTGCGTCTGGATAGATGCTACAACACATCAAGAGACATCGTTGTGGCTGAGCTATATAACAAGGTATATTTCGTCTGTAATGGTGAAGCCATCATAGCGGAGTAGTCGTAGTCGCTGCAGGGTTCACTCAACCTGGGGCACAACCTGTTGGTGCCCTCAAGTGAGGTGTGAGAACTCGGCATCTGGACAGGACTTCTGGCGTGCAACTGAGCACTTATTGACTGGTACTGTTGCAGGGGCAGCCACTTCAGGAACTCAGCGTAGCACAGGCTTGGTGCTGGCGAGAGCGAGTCGTATCATGGACGACTCAGGCATCTGCGGGAGTCCTAGCAGCGTACACCGTAACTGGAGTGAGCGAGCGAGCTGTCAAAGTGACATCATACTTTATTCAGCTGTAACTATGCTCACTGAAGTCATGACATGAGTCAGACAGTCGCCTGACATCAGGGATACTGCGGCTAGACTATTTTCATCCCCTCGAAAGAGTTAGACTGAGCGTCTCCAGACTGTTTTCTACTCATAACTATACTCTGAGGGTCAAGATGTGGAATGATTCATGTTCTCTTATGGGGTTGATCAGTCCAAGGAGAGCCTGGGAGTCATGTCAAGGACGACTCTGATGTGACGCCTACACGACCGGCGAACGTAAGTACTATCTATATAAGGGTGCTCAGGCAACTCACGTATCTGACGCCTGGACTGACTATCATCAGTTGTCGAACGGTCACATCGGGGTAGTATGTAACCCGAGGGTGCTACAATGGTCTGGGCTCAGACTACAATTTGGAATACACGGGAAACTTGCACACCATACCACTGCTGCCACCATTATAAATAAAATGAGTATAGGGTCAAGTAGCGGTGAATGACAGGCTTAACAGGCAATGTGTTGGTGTTCCTGGTTAGAGACAGTATATTTGATTACCGTGGGGGGCAGCCTGGCTCTCAGCCTTGCGGAGGAGAGAGAGGGCTGTTGTTGGTAGGTCGGGTCAGTGCAGAGGAAGAGACAGCATCTCGCAGCCTCAAGTCAGGCCTAACGCCGGCCACGAGATGGCAGCGCTGGTCTGTGAGGATAGTCCCCTAATGACAGACATGGGAAACAATAATAATACAATAATAATAATAATAATAATAATAATAATAATAATAATAATAATAATAATAATAATAATAGCCAATAGGGGAATGTATGAGAGTATAGTTATACCAACGCTCTTATATTGGTGTTAAACATGGGTGGTGAATGTTGCAACAAGGAGAAGGCTGGAGGCAGTGGAGATGTCTTGTCTGAGGGCAATGTGTGGTGTGAATATAACGCAGAGAATTCGTAGTTTCGAAATTACGAGGAGGTGCAGGAGGGGTTATTGAGGTGGTTCGGACATGTAGAAAGGATGAAACAAAATAGGATGACTTCGAGAGTGTATACATCTGTAGTGGAGGGAAGGCAGGGTAGAGGTCAGCCTGGGTAAGGTTGGTGGGAGGGAGCAAAGGAGGTTTTGTGTGCAAAGGGCTTGGATGTCCAGCAAGCATGTGTGAGCGTGTTAGATAAGAGTGAATGTAGACAAATGTTTTTTTGCACTTGACGTGCTGTTGGAGTGCGAGCAAGGTAACATTTATGAATTTATGAAGGGATTCAGGTGTAACCGGCAGGCCGGACTTGAGTCAAATTCAGCTTGTAAGCAGTTTCAAGATTAATATGCCTGTGAATTTAAGCTTATTGACTTCTTTAGACTCTTTGAAAGGTTTGAATTAGGTTTGGGCAGTATTTGTTTTAATTTACCTATTTCATTGAAAAAAAATGAACATTGGTTTCCATATGATAACTTATGAATGCCTCTTCTGATTTCCTTCAGATCTTTAACCCTAATATTTAACTGGATTATTAATTCATTCCTCACTCTGCACTATTCCATTAGCATTGAAGCACTGGGTATTAGGGTTATGAAATACAGGGATACCTTTCTCAGATCGCGCAATGACCAAAATAAATTTTTTGTAAATTTCAGTTGTTTTTATATTGCAACAAGGAATTAAATACTGACCCATGCCTGACTAATTCTGATTAACGAACCAAAAATGACAAACAATTTCCAGACAGCAAGTGTTATTAGTAAGCTTGAAAATATTTTAAATGTAAAATGGATGCTTGAGTTAGGCTAGATTTCTTCTGCGATTTGAAGACAAATGAAATCGTAAAAAAACCAATGAAACTGGAAAACTGTCGTAATGTCGTCAATTCATGAGGGTAGTATCATTATGGGACATAAGGTATGTATAATCATTGTACACATTATGTGTATGCATCATGGTACACTTCATCTGTATGCAGTATTATGCAGTGTCAACTTATATGAGGGTAGTAAGTGTCTGTATACTTACTGCACACAGTGTGTGTATGTAACATGCTACAGAGTGTATCACTGACTGCACAATTTGTAAGCTTGCTAGAAACGTTGTGTATCATTGTACACAGCACATACAATAATCAGAGTATACAGCTTATATCATAGTAAGAATGAATCATGATTCACCGTGTGTGGATACATTATGACAATGTGTGTGTAAATAAGACGGTGCACAGTGTAAGTATTCAGGGGAACGTCAGTTCCCTTGTTTTCTAATATGTTATTTTTCCCTTATAATCTACCTTGTCCATACCATTCATGGTATAACTTAAAAAATCTTTCATAAAAACTGTCAACACCTTTGCAACACAACTGTCATCAAAGATTTGTTAAGTAACACTATGAATTAAGGAAATATCCTGGACTCTTGCCCTTACGAAAGGAGACAAAGCAAATGCAATAGTAATTATGGACATAGTAGATTATAGGGGAAAAATAGACAAGGGAACTCACGCGCCTCTTAAAGATCCCTTCTTCAGAAGGTATGATTCCATTTGTATATAATAAACCCTAACGGGTTCTGTAATGTTATTTTGTTCTAAATAGCTCTTGTTCTTTTTTATTTCTTCTATTGTCCATGGGGAAGTGGAAAAGAATCTTTCCTCCGTAAGCCATGCGTGTCGTATGAGGCGACTAAAATGCCGGGAGCAATGGGCTAGTAACCCCTTCTCCTGTATACATTTACTAAAAAAGAGAAGAAGAAAAACTTTATAAAACTGGGTTGCTTAAATGTGCGTGGATGTAGTGCGGATGACAAGAAACAGATGATTGCTGATGTTATGAATGAAAAGAAGTTGGATGTCCTGGCCCTAAGCGAAAAAAAAGCTGAAGGGGGTAGGAGAGTTTCAGTGGGGGGAAATAATGGGATTAAATCTGGAGTATCTGAGAGAGTTAGAGCAAAGGAAGGGGTAGCAGTAATGTTAAATGATCAGTTATGGAAGGAGAAAAGAGAATATGAATGTGTAAATTCAAGAATTATGTGGATTAAAGTAAAGGTTGGATGCGAGAAGTGGGTCATAATAAGCGTGTATGCACCTGGAGAAGAGAGGAATGCAGAGGAGAGAGAGAGATTTTGGGAGATGTTAAGTGAATGTATAGGAGCCTTTGAACCAAATGAGAGAGTAATTGTGGTAGGGGACCTGAATGCTAAAGTAGGAGAAACTTTTAGAGAGGGTGTGGTAGGTAAGTTTGGGGTGCCAGGTGTAAATGATAATGGGAGCCCTTTGATTGAACTTTGTATAGAAAGGGGTTTAGTTATAGGTAATACATATTTTAAGAAAAAGAGGATAAATAAGTATACACGATATGATGTAGGGCGAAATGACAGTAGTTTGTTGGATTATGTATTGGTAGATAAAAGACTGTTGAGTAGACTTCAGGATGTACATGTTTATAGAGGGGCCACAGATATATCAGATCACTTTCTAGTTGTAGCTACACTGAGAGTAAAAGGTAGATGGGATACAAGGAGAATAGAAGCATCAGGGAAGAGAGAGGTGAAGGTTTATAAACTAAAAGAGGAGGCAGTTAGGGTAAGATATAAACAGCTATTGGAGGATAGATGGGCTAATGAGAGCATAGGCAATGGGGTCGAAGGGTATGGGCTAGGTTTAAAAATGTAGTGTTAGAGTGTTCAGCAGAAGTTTGTGGTTACAGGAAAGTGGGTGCAGGAGGGAAGAGGAGCGATTGGTGGAATGATGATGTAAAGAGAGTAGTAAGGGAGAAAAAGTTAGCATATGAGAAGTTTTTACAAAGTAGAAGTGATGCAAGGAGGGAAGAGTATATGGAGAAAAAGAGAGAAGTTAAGAGAGTGGTGAAGCAATGTAAAAAGAGAGCAAATGAGAGAGTGGGTGAGATGTTATCAACAAATTTTGTTGAAAATAAGAAAAAGTTTTGGAGTGAGATTAACAAGTTAAGAAAGCCTAGAGAACAATGGATTTGTCAGTTAAAAATAGGAGAGGAGAGTTATTTAAATGGAGAGTTAGAGGTATTGGGAAGATGGAGGGAATATTTTGAGGAATTGTTAAATGTTGATGAAGATAGGGAAGCTGTGATTTCGTGTATAGGGCAAGGAGGAATAACATCTTGTAGGAGTGAGGAAGAGCCAGTTGTGAGTGTGGGGGAAGTTCGTGAGGCAGTAGGTAAAATGAAAGGGGGTAAGGCAGCGTTGATTGATGGGATAAAGATAGAAATGTTAAAAGCAGGTGGGGATATAGTCTTGGAGTGGTTGGTGCAATTATTTAATAAATGTATGGAAGAGGGTAAGGTACCTAGGGATTGGCAGAGAGCATGCATAGTTCCTTTGTATAAAGGCAAAGGGGATAAAAGAGAGTGCAAAAATTATAGGGGGATAAGTCTGTTGAGTGTACTGGTAAAGTGTATGGTAGAGTTATAATTGAAAGAATTAAGAGTAAGACGGAGAATAGGATAGCAGATGAACAAGGAGGCTTTAGGAAAGGTAGGGGGTGTGTGGACCAGGTGTTTACAGTGAAACATATAATGAACAGTATTTAGTAAGGTCTAAAGAGGTCTTTGTGGCATTTATGGATTTGGAAAAGGCGTATGAACAGGGTGGATAGGGGGGCAATGTGGCAGATGTTGCAAGTGTATGGTGTAGGAGGTAGGTTACTGAAAGCAGTGAAGAGTTTTTACGAGGATAGTGAGGCTCAAGTTAGAGTATGTAGGAAAGAGGGAAATTTTTTCCCAGTAAAAGTAGGCCTTAGACAAGGATGTGTGATGTCACCATGGTTGTTTAATATATTTATAGATGGGGTTGTAAGAGAAGTAAATGCGAGGGTCTTGGCAAGAGGCGTGGAGTTAAAGATAAAGAATCACACACAAAGTGGGAGTTGTCACAGCTGCTCTTTGCTGATGACACTGTGCTTTGGGAGATTCGAAGAGAAGTTGCAGAGATTGGTGGATGAATTTGGTAGGGTGTGCAAAAGAAGAAAATTAAAGGTGAATACAGGAAAAAAGTAAGGTTATGAGGAATACAAAAAGATTAGGTGATGAAAGATTGAATATCAGATTGGAGGGAGAGAGTATGGAGGAGGTGAACGTATTCAGATATTTGGGAGTGAGTGTCAGCGGATGGGTCTATGAAAGATGAGGTGAATCATAGAATTGATGAGGGAAAAGAGTGAGTGGTGCACTTAGGAGTTGTGGAGACAAAGAACTTGTCCTTGGGGGAAAGGGGAAAGTATAGAGT